>WTSP01011349.1:0-42363 GCA_025331215.1 Actenoides lindsayi
GGTGTCCCTGCCCATGGCAGGGGGTTGGAACTGGATGATCTTTAAGGTCCCTTCCAACCCTGACAATTCTATGATTCCCCAGCAGGGGTGTGCATGAAGGTGTTTCTGTAAGTGCTGGTTCTGTCAGCTCCTTTGAATGTGATGTTAAGTTTTCTTCTCTGGTTCTTGGCGTCATTGCAGCTCACTGCAACAGTTGTAAAGAAATTCCTGATCAGAAATTCCTGTATGCTGAGCAAGATTTGCGCACGTGGCATCTATCAAAATTTTGGCACTGAAACTCTGGCAAATCTTTACCTTCAAAGTGCACGAACAATGGAGACAAAGGCTGTTTGTCTGTCTTAGTGGCCCCGTTGCTGTGTTATCGCAAGTCTCAGCTGCAGATCATGTGCATGCTTGAAATTTTGAGTGTTGATGTGCCAATTTGTTGACATGGGGAAGGCATCTTAGCTTCAAAAACCATTGCATTGTTTCAATTGAAATAAAAAATAAATTTTTTACCTATTCAGACAAGGTTGTAGACTTCAACCTCAGCAACGTGTACAAAAGTATGTATGCATACTTTGCATAAAAGTAAATGCAAGGCTGTGTGAAGATAAAAACAACTGAAAAAAAAATATAATGAAGGGAAAGGAAGATCTTAAATATTGTCTTTGTAGGTCTGTCTTGTATGTGAAAACAAACTTCAAGCAATAATCAAGGACACTGTTACCTTGGAAGCTGGCAGAACTTTACCAGAAGCCTGTGGCTTGGCAACTTGAACGTGTCTTACTGGTACCTTTCTTTTACGATGCTCACAAAATGCCAATAAGCAGTGTTGCTTAGGAGACAGGATGGAAGAAGTCGTGTGGTGTATAGGTACGTCTGGGATCTAAACTTTGTCTCTTACTTACTGAAAAAAACACCATAAAGATCTGTGAACGGAATAGCTTCCTCAGTGTAGATATTCAAGAAGCTGGGACATTCCACTTGCTGACAGTTGCTGAATTTCAAAGTTGCCACCTGTTAACAGCAGAACAATGCCTAAATATTGCCTCTGTTTTTTCTTGTACGACTTTGAGCCTCCGTAGGAAAATCTTGACTCTTCAGTAGCATGTGGTGAAGATGAGTAGGAGTTCGTCTGGCTGTCTAAATGTGGAAAAACATGCTGGCCTGCTCATTCTTCTTGATCTAGCCTCGGCATTAAAAGAAATTTTCTTTGCATTATGAAGCTTGCTGATGTCAGAAGGAAAAAAAAAAAATTAAGCCCAGATGGCATGATGCTAAATAGAGCTGAGTACAAAGTGTGCATGTAAAAAGAGGCCAATCACTTTTTGCTGATCCTTTATATAAGCGTGAGGAGGAAGGAAAATATTTGCTTTTCAATTCGTCTTCCTTAAAGAGACCCAAGTTGTGTGTATGTTACAGCTGAACAGAAACCTGCCCGAGAAAAGCTGCTCACTGCTCCTAGCAAAACAGTTCTGTCGTTGTTTCTCAGATTTCCCATCCCCGTCATGTTTGAAAACTGGCTGCTACCTGCAAGATGTTCACAGGTAAACAAAGATCAACCCTCTAAAGATGGGAAAAAAATGATTAGTTGATCACAAGTATGGAAATTTCTCCCAATTTGTTAAAATCTTAAAGCGAGCAAAAATTTATGTACATGTGAGTAGGTTCAGCTAGAAAGGGACAAACATGACCCAACTTCTTACTACTGAATGATTTGTTTTAGAATAAGAACTGGTGATGCCCATAAAATGAAACTTGTGAAAGATTCAAGGAAGAAAATCTGTAATGTTATTTATTTCTTAACTTTAAAGTGGGAATACAAGATTCTTTTTCTGTTTTCATCAGTAATAGTTTCCTTGAAAGAAATTGGAAACAAAAACCCAGGCAAGCTGACATGTCTTATAGGGAGCTGAGTTTGATTTCTTCTATGTCATTTGTACTTATTCCAAGCTAAGTTTGGGTTGGATTCTGGCTCCTCTACATATTAAGGATACAACATAAAAATCTTGACTATGTTCTTGTTCACTTACTGAGTAGTTCTATAGCTCTTATTTTGCAGGCTTTTACATGCAGTAGTGCTATGCATCACTGCTCTTGCTCTTTGGTGTGCACTTAGTCTTACATGTCCATAGCAAGAGCTACAGTTGTGTTTTTAGATTTGGATAAGAAAGGTGAAAATGGAGACATACACTTGAATTCTTCTGCAGTAAAATTACATCCTTGACTAACAGGCTTTTTGCTGTATAAACTTTCAGTTACCCTGCTGATTAAAATTGCCCTGAAATATTTTTTTATATAAGGTCACTTCTTGTAAAGGTTGTTGCTTCTTAATAAGAGATGTTTTATCTTTACCTGACATGAACAAAAAAAACCCCCAACCCACGTTTGCACTACTTAGAATCTTCTTAGTGTGCCTCTTTTTTTCTCTCTCTTTATCACTCTAGTGCTGTATGTATCTTTCTGGTGATACATATGTGTGTATACTTGTGATGTATGTGCTGTTTTTTCATAGAGTACCTGGTATAAAGGTGATTGTGGTCTGAGACTTCCTCTATGCCCACCATTTGTGTCCTGATTTGAGCTAGAACAAAACCAGTTCTCTGTTGAGTGATTTAAATTTTCAGTTAAGTCTTCTCTAACTGCTCTTCCTGAAGTTGACAGCATATGTTTTTACAGGCAGTGTCTGCTTCTGGCAGTGCTAATGCTTGATGCTTAGAGTTACCACCAAGGGTTGGTGTGCAGAAAGGCTCTTGACCAAGGTCGCTGCGAGATCTTGTGTAAAACGTTGGAGTGTCAGAAGTGAAAGGGTTGTAAGCAAGCAAAAGGTCAGACTTGCAGGGAGGAACAGGCAGGACAGGTGACTCTGAACTGACAAACTCCAGCGATTCTTCTCTTGAGGTTGTTACTCGGGATGGATCCCCAAGAAACAAAAGCAGAACAAAAGGAGCAGGCTGAACCTCACCCTCCAGGGTTCTTTCAAATGGTAAGGTAAGCAAAAAGCCAGAAAAGTCTGGTTTTGTCTGGTGTAGCATTTGCATCTGGAAAAATTAATTTAGGCCTGGAAACAGATGATACAATAACCCTTTCTACCACTATTGATTGATTTTTTTTTTTTATTAAGAATAGTCCAGTCACGGTCTCAAGAATTGCTTCCTAAAGCTTGTACAGTCATGACAGCTGGCTTTTGCAGGTGTTAATTCAGTTTGTTATAGCATTTAGCATCCTTCATTGTTCTGGTACTTTTCCATCAATTGTTTCTTTTTTTTTTTTTTTTCCTTGTTATTAAGTTTTTCCTCCCCCTTATCCCCTTCCCTACCCCCACTTCCAAGAAAGAAAAAAGTGATAGTGTTTAGAAAATGTCACATACACTAGGTTCATTTTGAAACTTTCTCAGTCTGCAGTAGGATGGGATATGACTAAGGAAATATTCTGTATAATACAGTGGAGAAAAATATATTTTTGTTGTGACCTTTATGTTGAGCTTTTCTGTTCTGAACCACGTTATTTTGCTAAGTACAAGGGAACTGGAGCCAGCCTGTGACCTTTTGTTATCGTGCAGCTTAGAGAAATGGCAAAAGTCATTCTGATGCTTGGAAGTTCCATTACAGAGATACTGGGGTTTTTTGTTTTGTTTTTTTTTTAAGAGAAAAAATACTCAACTGAGAACTAACCTTGAGAAGACTTAGAATTATCCTATACCAGAACAATGTAACTCTTTTCAATACTGACATAAAGTAAAGGTGCTTCTACAGTGACAGTAACATCTGAAATTAATTGCAATCCATGTTGTCCTCGGCCCTTTTTGATCTTAAAGGTGCTCAGTGCCTCTGAGGAATGCATTTACACCTCATCAGTCCTTTCAGGAAAGGAAGTTGCAGTAGAGAACCAAGAAAATTATTTATCCTTAATTTTCTATGGCTTCTGTCAATTTGCATTTGTGGCCCTTTATCTTTGCTCTCATAGGATAGTTCATTTTCAGCTGGAGTCTCATACACAGCTTGCTAATTGAGAGATAGAATGTCCAGAGGAGGCAGAGGTGTGCTTTATTTTCAATATTGATGTTGTAATTTAATCTTCTTCCTTAATCTCTTTTCCCACTTTGCTGCTCGGTGCTGAAGGAGGCTGATTGGTTCCTGTCACTGAAAGATGTTTTCCCATTTTTTCTCCTGATCTTTACCGTGCAGGGTTACCACTGCATGGGGGTGACCTTCCCTGGGGGGCCAGATCCTGCAAATGTGCCACTTGTTCAAGTTCTCTCCTTCCTCAGGACTGGAGTGCTGGGGGCTTGCACGCCACTCTGTAGTGCTTTGCAAAGCTCTTCTCAGTCACTGTGTGTTGGCATAGATTCAGAGCACTAAAGAATGTTTTGCCTAGAAGCTAGCTGTGATTCAGGATTAACTCTGAAGTGTTCCTTTTAGTTGTTTAAGCTAGCAGGCTGCCAAATCAAGCTTCTCCCAGGCTGTCTCCCGTGGTTCTCCAGAGCTGATATACCATCTCCTGGAAAATTTTGGTCCTTCGGTGTGTCTTCCTAAAATTAATACTGGTGATTCTTCATGTAGATATTCCCCTTATCTCCTTTACCAGAGAGGATTTCACCCTTTGTGCTTCTGATCATTGGTCTGGTTATGAACATCTCTCTTCTGACCCGTTTCTTTGGCAGATGAAGTCGCATTGTAATGAACAGATAAAAGGTTACTCTTTTGGGAATGTACTTCTCGAGGGGGTGGGCCTCAGCTAGCCCTATGGTTCATTGCTATAAAACTACAATATATCTGCCCCGTGCCAGAGCCTCCTTTTCTACCAAGAATTACTTTCTGGATATCCTTGAGTTTAAATATATTCTTCCAGGTCACGTACAGATTTAGAATTACTTGTAAAAACCTGCTAATGAGAACAGGGTGCTTGCTAGCTCTTTAAAACTACAGCCATAGAAAACCAAATGTTTATGATGCTAGTGTTAAAAGTGAAGCTGTGGAGCTCTATTAGTGGTTGATGTTCTGAGAACTATGTTTCAAACTGCATGAAGACCGTGAGGCAGGGATCAACATGGGTGTGCTTTGTAGAAGGGAAGGAACTCAGAAATACTCCTTAACCTCTTAAAGCACAGTCTAAAGACTGTCTTCTGGATAGACAAATGTTAGTGGTGAGTTTGGATCTGGATTCAGCTTGCTACTTGGGCCCACTGCTGTGTTTCCAGCAGATGGTCTCTGAGGGTTTTTAGATGATGAAGATAAACAATGTGCATTCACTTTGTCACTGGCAACTGATGCTGTTCTGTTTTTAAGCCTCAGTTCTCTTCATTTCCCACTGCAGCTCTCTCATCTCTTGATGCCTTCCCCTTCTGCCCTGGCCTCTCAGGAGGGGTGAAGCACTGCAAATCGTTAGCCAGATACCAGTAGGCCCAGCTGAGTTGTGAACCTAGGACTAGGTAGATTGGAGGGATTGGAAAAATAAACAGTCCTGGACTATCAAGTCTTCTGGTAGAGTACTGACTGGGCAAAATTTGAAACAGCTTGACCAGTCAGTGCTCCCAGCACACACCACACTCAAATAATGCTTGTTTTATAGAGCCATATTCTGACAGTGCCTGAGAGATGATGGGGCAAGGCAGCATCATAGCAATTGTAAAAGGGTGGTGGTTTTGGTTAACAAAGTGGCTTTACAGTGCTTTTGTTCACTTTTAGGGGAGTGGAGAGGAAAGGAGCAGCACTACAGAAGTTGGGATACCTGACGGCATGGGACAGTATGCAGAGGCAAGGGGAGGAGTAATCTCTAATGATTAGTGTTTAATACAGATGCATTAAGGCAATGGAAATAAGGGTAATGTTAGGGAAAGTAGTAGTAAAGTGGCAACGGTGCGTGGTGGCTGGGCAGTAAAGGAAAATAGAAGAAAAGTATGTCAGGGATGAAAACACAGGTTTGTTAAAGCTTTTTTTTAGTTTGCCGGGTAAGGGATCAATAACTTATTAGAGAATGTATCTGAAACTTGTGGATGAAGTAATACTTTCTGAGAAGAAAACTGCGAAGCCTCTCTGGTGAGATCCACCACGTGAACGATGAAGAAAGCAGGATATTTGGTGTGCTGTGGAGCACAGCTCCCTCTTCGTATCGATTTGGAGCTGGCTGGTAGCAATAGTGATGTGCTGTGCTGATGCTAATACAAAACCTGCCAGGCTTCAAACTGCCTGGGCTTTTAGTTCATCGCTTAGTGGAGCTGCTTCAGTCTGTGCTCATTTACTAGCTCATTCAATTGAAACATTTCATGAGGACATGAGGTACCTGGCTACTGATCTGCTTGAATCCAGCTGATGCTTGATGTGGAGAGGAGGCCTCGTTTCTTTTACTTGCCATTGCCAGCTCTAGATGTGGCATTAAAAAAATTGCATGTAATGTCTGTAGTCCTGAAACACATGTGAAAGGACAAAGCTATTTTCTACTGATCCCTTTTTGGCTGTCTGCTTGCTTTCATGATTACTTTATTTCCTCTGATGACAGTAAAAGCCTTGTTTGTGTTGTAAGAGTGTCTTGCTTTGGTATTGTGTAAAATGTAATGTGGAAGGGTTAAATGAGACCCTGAATAACGAAGGTCTCTTTGCCTAACTGGATTCTTGTCCATAATTTTGAATTTTCGTGCTTTTTTTTTTGTGAGACCACTGGAGGAGCAATGCAGTTCGATATCACCACATGAGGAGATACATGAATTCCTGTCTGGTGACTGAAGAATACTTACTATGATGGTACTATAGCAATTAATTTTTATGGTTGATGCATAAATCCAAGATCTGCAGCTCACATTTCACATAATTAATGATGCCTTACTTTTGTTTTCCTTTTGTTTGTTTTAGTTCTGTTGAACACCTAACAGCAAACTGAACTCTGAATTTTTGTCTCATCAGTGTGGAAAGAGGTGAGGCAAGGATAAGTCCTGTGCTAAGTCACTAAAGGTTAGTTCAAGTGCTGAGAAAACACAATGCAGTCTCCACTGCACATAAGAACACAACTTAATCTTTGGAACATTTTTAGGAAGAGTATATTGTGAGTTAGCTGTAAGATTTCCAGTCCTGCTGGAAAAACTTGGAAGAAATCTTTTTCACTTACCATTATTAGGGAAAAGTGCACCTAATCTGACCAGTAAAACTTTGTGTGATCTGCAAGGAACGTTATGTTCATCACCACATCTACTGCTGATAGTTGAATCTACAACAAGAAAAGATAAAAAGGAAACAGATTGCTTTTTTTTTTAGCTTACTTCCCTAACCAAGATATTCTAAGGAGAACTCTACATTTTTGCTGCTGTGAATTGGTTGCTTGACTGCACTGGAAATCACACTGAAATATTTCACATAGTTTTTTTCTTTGAATGATCACGCTGCAGCTTCCCCATTTACCTGGCTTTGTGTCTTGCAGACCCAGGTCCTCTTCTCATAGGCTGCAGTAATGAAGATGAGGTAGACTCTGTTCAAAGGATTGAGTTTTGAATTCTGTTTCCAAAATTCAAACCTGCCTGGCACTGAAAGGGTTTCCCTGTTTTATCAGAGCAGGCAGTTAATCACTCATGGACTACAGGGGCTGTTTTTGCTGTTTGTTTGCTCCTCTGCCACTTCCTGTTGTTTGGGTTGTTTCAGCGTATTGCATCATCCTGTCCAGAGCTCGAGCAGAAATGTTAGCAATTCATCTTAGCATTTTCCTTGTGTCAGCTGAGGTTGCAAACCAAACTAACATCATTTTTCAAAATGCCACTTTAGTTGGCAAAGACCTGAATCCTGTAGTCCTTACTCAGCCAGAAAGGTGGTGGGGGTGTATAAAAATTAATCTCATGTTTGCTGATTTAAAAGCACAGAATCAAACTCAACTAGCTATAGAATTAAAGTGTTTTAGAGTTGATCACTGATTTTAGTTACTATTTTATGCCACTATTAAGAACAAAATGCATTACACTATAGAATGTTGGGGTTGATTTTTGTTTTTGGGGTTTTTTTGTGGGTTTGGTGGTTTTTTTGTATGCTTGTAATATGGTAACTTGAGATGTGGCAGCTTGGGAATGGGAATGGTAACTTGAGATGTGAAATTTTATATGCTTAGGTACAGATTTTAATTCCAAAATTGACTGGGAAATGTTACGGGCAGCAACACTCTTGACTTATTAGTGGTTCTGAGTTCATTCTTGAGTGCTCTCTCATGTCTGTCGGGATTTTATGGGATTTTCTTTAACCTGCAGTCCTAAGGTAACCAGAAATTTGACTGAATGGTTAGGGAGCTGAGGGTTTGGTGTGAGCTCAGCCCCATTGTTTACCACAGAATTCTCAAAGGGAAATTTTATTAATAACGACCCACAATTTTTAGTGTACTGTCTTAGAAGTCAGAGGATGTAATCCCTAATTCTAGCATGCTTTTTTCATTGGATTCTCTACTTGAGTAATGGGAGAGGTTATGCTTTTTACAACTGAGATCTGCAAATGGCTTGTGTGCTTAAAACACTATAGCTCTTGCAGTGTGACCAGTTGATCTAGCCAAGATATTACCACTGTGTGTAAACCTTGTCTCGCTTCATTAGAATGCAGTTAAAAGCACCAATCAGGTGTGAAACACAAAGCTATAGAAGAAATGGGTGTTACCAGTTTCTGCTCAGACTGACTTGTTTTATAAGTGAGCTTCTTGAGGGAGAAAAGTCACTTTTTCAAAAAAAGGCAAGTCATGTTTTTTAGAAGAGCTATAAGGCTTAGCTATAGAGTTGCCATTAAAATTGTACTTCGTGTGACTGAAACAGTCATAGTTGTATGGAAAATCCGTGGTGTTAGAGGGTCCTGGTCAAAAAGGGGACAGAGGAGTCCTGTAAAAATTAACTGTGTTTGAATAAAGGGAGAGTCCACTGGGCCTATCCCTGTGGGGTGTCTCAAAGTTGCTGGAGGGTGCAGCCTCTCTTTATCCTAATCCCTCAGCTGCCTGTCACCCTTTCCCTTTCCCTGTTGGCTGAGGTGCTGGGAAAGCACAGGCTTCCTGATCCACCTAATACATATTCCTCCTTAACATGTACACCCCTTGCATCATGCCTCGTGTGTCTCATTAACTCAACTTTATGCCTCCCATGGAAGGAGAAGTTAATACTCACAAGTCTATTAAGCACGTGCACCCTTCCTTAGGGTTCCAGAAGTCAAGACCCTACTGGGTTTTGCAACAAAATGATCCCCCATTTTCCAGAAGCTGTTGGTTTCTTTTCAGGTGTTTTGCTACACTCTGTTCTGCAAGACAACCCTCTGCACCCTTCCCCCTGTAAACCCACCTGCTGCACATTCTATTGTGCAAAACTATGTACGTCCAGCCAATTTTATTTATAAAGACACATATTCTATATTTCTATCATACTTATTGACAGGTAATGCAACTTCGTAGTTTCCTTAATGAAAGGAAAAGCTTTGAGGTTCTGGGAAATGCCTCCCTGTCTATGGATAAAAGAAATGTGTTGTTAGAATTGTCTGCCACTTCCAGAGTCTCACAAGCAGTAATTCATCTTTCCTCACCTGTTAGCAGAATGACTCCCCTCATTTTACAGATGGATAAAAACGGAAAGGTCAGAAAATTTAGGAGTTAATTCTGGCAGACTGTACTATGATATCAATTTTGTTCAGAGACAGAGTGGTTCTGAGTGAATCCTGTTACCCCACCTACTATTGTGGGGCTTGTTTGAAGGGCAGTTTTAGGGTTCACTAGATACTTCTGAAAGGAGTCTTTTGAACATCTCAATGAATAACAGATTACTATATGATTGAATGGGTTGAAACAGCCAGAGCCCCAGATGGATTTGGTGGGAGTCCATCAGTGAGGTGCTGTTGCTCAGCTGCCATCTTACCACGCAGGCTCTTGTGTTTCTGCTGTCACTCACGTCCAGAGGACTCGCTCAACTCATCAGGCCGTGCACAACTGTAGCTCACGCTGAAGCCTGAGGTTCCCTGAGGTAGGATTCCTGAACTCTGAATGTGTTTTGGTCAAACCCCCAACCAGAGGATAGTTTAGAGACTAACGTTCACATTTGCTGTGCGACCCTGTGCTTTGATGGAGGGTCAAAACTCAGCCTATGAGAGAGGAACCAGAAACTTGCACTGAATTTTCCACATTCCACATGGGTGCTTTAAACACCAACTCAAGGCATGTTATGGGACATGGTTTCTTATTATCTACTATTAGCTTTCCTTTGCTTTAAAGTTTTAAAAAAAAAATATTTAGTAGGGCAGCATCTTGAGTCTTTTTCTTTTATGCCTTGGGGAGTTTCTGGCTATGAAACTAGTACGCTGGAGTCTCTTTGGCCACTATATATAGATCAGAGGCCATACTTTGTGTGGTATAGTTGTTCCCCTTAACTCATGAGTTTCAACAGACAAAAAGCTTTTCCTGATTTTGATTTCCAAGCAAAGATGAATAGGCTAACTTTTTTTTTTTTAATAAAAAGAGTAAAACAAAAGCAAAGTTCTTCTGTATTTGCACTGAAAGCAGAATGTTAGATGAAACTAGGCCTTTTTGTCAGGAAAGCAATTCAGTGGTTGTAGGCCTTTGCTTAGAAGGGTCTGCTGTTTTAAGGGAGTCTAACCAAGCAACATTGATTTTTCCACAGACATCAAATGAGAATGCAGTATTCTGAAGGTATATAAAGCATTTCAAAGCGGTGTTTCATTTGCTGCATACTTTAGCCAAGGCGTATTCATGCCTCATTAAAGAAATGAATAGAAAGAAAGAGAAAACAGGACACTGAAAATGTGTGAACTGAAAATGTTACGTACGGAGTCTATAGAGAGAAGTCTCTCGTAGTAGATGGTCCCAGTAAGTTGCTAGTAGTGAGCCATGGGAAAACACCTTATGACTGAATTTATTCACAAAAATGATATCTAGTCAGTCATATTTTATATCATTTTGAGGATAAAATTGCTGGGCTCAGTAGCACTGAGCTTAAGAAATCTATAGCTAAGGTGGAAATAAAAGGAGTATGTTTTCTACAAAACCTTTGTGTTGTATCTCTAAGTGAAGTGCTGAATCTAGGGGAATTTTGCAAGTACATGGTTACTCTTTTCTACTACTGCCTGTACAGAAATTGAAGCAGAGAAATATTTTCCAGTTGATAAAGAGTAACAAAAGTCCTAATGCTTCAGAGCAGTCTAATCTATTAATAAATTAGCATGAAGCAGCATCTGTTTCCTGCCCAAGACTGCATGTCTGATAACATGCTTGGTCTGTAAGGGAAGTGTATTTGGTCCAACAGGTGTCTTACTGGAAAATTAAAGGGCGGGACTGGTCCAAATATTTGAAGTTAGGTTCCTCAAAGTGAGTGTGTGTTCTCAAAGCTTACAATAGTAACTTAGTAAATTAGTTACGGAAATGGTTTAAGTGATATCTAAATATGACCATGTGGTCAATGGATTTTGGGGTTTTTCTGAAGTGTGGACCAGGTAGAGCTTTTCCACTGCACTATAATAAACATTCAAAGGGCTCCATGGTCTAAAAGTCCCTATACTCAATAGATGTTTCCTTCCACTTTAGCCATCCTTTCTGAAGTTTTTGTTATCATACATGCTGTAATTCTTTCCATAGTACATCTGGGGAAACCACTCATTTGAGGATCATAAGGACTCCTGCTTTGTAGTGGTGGCATTATGAAGTTGTGACAGCTAGAACAATTTGATATCTGTCACTGACCTTTTCCGAAGGTATTTTGTGTATGACTTGAGCTGTTGGAATAATTCCTTGATTAATACCATGCCGATACTGAAAGTGGTGAATCAAGCCCTAGGGGAGATGTTTAGAAACTGATCAGCTGCTTTGCATTGGCCTCAAATAGTTCAGTCTGGAAGTTCAGATCATTATTTGTTATCAGAAAAACAGAGGATTAGCTAAAAGCAAGACATGTGAAAACACGTGAAGTCCTGTGCCTGGTTTGCTTGTGTCTGCTTCTTTCTGTTATTGTCAGTCTTTTTCTTCAGTCCTTTTGTCAGTTCTCTAAAGTAGTGACTTTGCTCCGGTAACTTGAACAGTATCTAACAAAACTTGATGTTCTATGGTAATTAAATCATAAAAAAGTATAAAAATGACCCAGAGTGGTTCATTTACATTGTTAGACACAGGAGTTTCTTACTGTGTTTGTCTGTGCTTTGTTGTTTCCTTAGCTTAGGGTTACATGTATGAGGTAAATAAAAGGATAAGGATTATTTACATCTAGTGATACTAAATTAAAGTTACAGACAGAGCTATTACACTCTGCCTTTCTGCCTTCAGAATATAGGTATTTTGTGTTTTCCTGCTTATCCCCTCCATGGGATGGGTAGATTATCTGTGCTGGCCTTATATGAATCCAAGGGATGTGGCTGCCAGCTACTACAACTGAAGTTAGTCTTGGCTTTCTGTAAATTCCACGTCTCTTGGGAGTTAATTTTGTAGTGAAGAGAAGAATCAAAGAAAGAATAATGGTAAACATATCATGCTTTAGGATGGCTGCTTCTTCCAGATATGCTCAGAATATTTTCAGCTATTTGAATTGGCAGTAGCTGTTCCCTTTGGTGACGTATGATGATGTGAACTCTTCTCTTGAAGATATTATCCTGGCTACCCTTCTGACATGAGGTCATATTCAAAGTTCTGATTCTTCTCTTCAAAGCCCCTAGCAGCAGTATGTCTAAGGAGGCACTCCTTGGCTGTGACATCTAACTGACATAAAATTCAGCAATAGATCATGACAAAAAGATCAGATCTCTGAAGGGGACAGTTGATGAGTTTTAGTGCTGCCATGGTTTTGGACAGCTGCAGTTCAGGATCCTAGTAAAAACATCACTTCCCTTTTAATGTTATTTTTCCAGTGACAGTGTATAATAAAAAGAAACTCTAAATGTGTGCTCCTGTCTTAACTCTAAGGAAAAAGGAATAGCAACTTGTCAACAGTAGTACTAATGTGTGCAGGATGAACCTGGCATCGTACCTGAATAGACAAACTAAAATGTACACAACTCATCCAGGGTATAAAGAAAGCCAAGATCTATTTCACATCTTCCAAAAGAGGAAGAAGAATTCTGTATCTTCTATAAATGTTGCCAGACTGAGTATTTCAGGATTTTGTTATAAAATAAAACGTCAAGTCGAGAAGCTGCTAAACTTTGACACCAAACCCATAATCTTTCACCAGATGATTAACTGCAGTTTGCTGATTCCATGCTCTGTACAGCCAAAGTACTCTGTGGTGCAGCTTGTGGTTCTCATCTTCCAGTCCTTTTTTTGGTGGCTTTTGCACACAATTCAGCACTCTTTGGGTGTAAACAAAGAGATGCTGGGAAACCCTGTGAAGCTTTGTGCTCCTCTTGCCTAGCATTAGGATTGGAGGAGCACTCACAGAGATCAAGTGCTGACTTTCAAATGTGAGCTCAGTCAAAGTGGGACTGTTAAATATTCCCACAGTGTGGAAAAACTGCTAAATGGAATTTTCCCTGAAGATTAGAAGTATCCTTCCCACATATTGGTCAGTGATGAAGTCAAACTGACAAGCAAGTGGTTCTGGGGTTGGGATTTTTTTTTGCTATGTGGTCTTTACAGAGGAGTTAAAATGTGTAATGTAGGGTCATATAATGTTAAATGTGGTTATGGAACAGATTCTGCCTCAGAGCATGCAAGGGTCAGGTAAGCATCTGGAGAAGGTTATGGTCACTCTGTGGTGAACACATGACTTTGCTCTGAACATAGTACCTGAAAGCTTAGAAATCTTTACATTTGTCTTTTGGTCCTTGACTTTTTTTTTCCTCCTTTCTGGGCTCTTTCTGGTGCACTATGGATTATTTTTGCTAGCTAGCATCTGCATTCCTTCTGATTTGATTACTAGGAGGGTTTTTTTCAGCATATCTGAAACCAAATTGCTATAGCACCATTTATGTTCCACAGCCTCCTTAGTTTTAATTGAATTGTAAGAAACACGAAGTGCTACAAAAGGACAAATGTGAAATAGGGGTGGGCAACAAAAAAATGACAGTCAGCCAAAAAAGAAAAGGAATGTTATCAGTAAATAAATTGCCCCAACACATCTCTGCTGACTTCTATAAAACTTCTGTAATTTTTTTTTACTTTGCTCAATATTTATCAGTTTCATCAGCCTTGAAATGGGAACTACAATTGCTTTGAAAAATAGATTCAGGTAATTTAGTTTCGCTTTACTCTCTATAAGCAGCAGTGTGTCTTCTGCTGTTTTGTAATTTCCAGGAAGATATGTAGCCAATTATAGAATTATTATGTCTGGAAAGGACCTCTAGGATCATCAAGTCCAACCTTCATTCCAACATCTCCCTAAGCACTAGACCATAGCCTCAAGTACTGTATCTACTCATTTTTTAAACACCTCCAGGGGATGGTGACTCCACCACCTCTCTGGGCAGCCTGTTCCATTGCACAACCACTCTCTCAGTAAAGAATTCCTTTCTATTATTCAGTCTAAACCTCCCCTCATGCAACTTGAGGCCATTTCCTCTCATTCAATCATTAGGAATTTGGGAGAAGAGACCGACACCAGCCTCACTACAACTTCCTTTTAGGTAGTTGATGACCTATACCCACTCCATTCCATGAAAACAGTGAGAAGGGGGTGGTTTTCTAGCAGACCAATATTTTCAAAATATAATCGTATCAAGCCTTTCTTTCCTTAGAGGAACATGAAGTCAAAGTTGTAACTGCTTTTGTCTTGCAGCACAAAGGTTGGTATCATCTCAACCTCGTTCGGTAGAAATTAAAATTGGGATCAAAATTTTCAGCTGAGGGGTAAATAACTTATTTTCCCTTCCTCATAGCAAGATGCTTATCTTTTGTTCTTCCTGTGTGTGAAAGAGGATTTGCTGAGGGGTTTGTAGCATGGATATGACATATGAATGCCACATGTTCCTAGCAGTGTGGATGAACATTAAGGAAAAAAAAAAGCTGGTGTGAGAATTGATACAGGCTATGACATATCTAGTGAGTTACTCATTGGGAACCTTCCACAGTAGCCATTTAGGCAAGCCCACTAAGAATCTGTCAGTATTTCAGCTTACCTTTAGTATCTATTGGCTCAGAACCTGTAATGTTAAGACTGAATGAGCTTGTGTTGGAAGTGTAGTGTTTAAGGAATACTGGGCAGTTGGGTGTTTTGGTCTCTTAATGCTATTAGCTTTCAGTTAAACATAACAAACTTGACGAGGCTTGATGGACAGGCTTTGTGCAATCAACTTTATCATATTTGGAAGGTAACTTGGAGCCATGCCACAAATGTGATTCTGAGCCTGCTGTGACACATCCTCCTCTGCTCGCTCTGTTTTGGTAAATCTCAACCTTGTCCCTTACCTGCTTTGCATGCCCTGCTCCATGCTTGTTTCTTTAGAGCTAATGCAGAGGCTACCCGTGTTTTATAGGAACTACTCTATAGTTAATTTTTTAAATTTTTTAACAGTACTGAAATACAAAATATTTGCTACTAATATAGAGAAACGATTCTTCAATAGGAACTTGGGCCACGATACAGTTGTTGACAGTTATCAGCAATGCTTCTGCAAACTTGCCATGTGAAGGTAAAATTCTAAGTCTGCTTTCTCGTTGGGATCCCAACGTCAGAATCATAAATCATTAGGAAAGTTTAAAATGTAAAACATGTTAGCTGCAATGGAGTTAAAGAAGGCGATATTGAATATATTTTGGACATGTGTGATATTGTCTGTAAGTATGACCAATCCCATTTATCATGCCAATTAAACACGTTTAAATATTCAGGTTTCAGGTTTCTTTTTTGTAGACAGGAAACTGTACAGACTTGTTTAAATTTGTTCCATCTTACTGTTCTTTCCTAAGTAGTTCTGTAGTGACAACATAAAACCTACTGTTCTGATCAAGCACCTGTATCCTAAATATTAGGAGTTTTTTGTCTTCGGTCTGGGAGTCTCCCTACTCTTTCAATCCATTTTTGTATTACGAAATAGTAAAGTTTTGCATGACATTTATCATCTTCCAGCTGAAGGAAGAAAATCCATTACTGGCAATAAATGGATGCAGCCACGCTGCTATCACTGAAATAACATCTGCTTATGTGGAGGGAACTTTGGTCCAATATTTTATTATATTTTTCTTACATCAGTAGGATTAAATTGAGAACCATCTTTTTTTTTTCCTATTTTTTTCCTACATAATAATGATAAATATTCTCAGCAATTGAAAACCAGTAACATTTTATAAATGAACATATCCTATAAACACAAATATGTATTCCTTTGGACCTTTAAATCCTGCTTTCAGCCTAAAGACAGATTGTTGGTGTAGTAAATTAAAGCTGCCTTACTGCAGCTATTTTGTCCAATGTTCTATCACAGACCCATATTAATATTTTATCCCCTTTAATATTATTACATGATGCAGACTTTATTTAAATGGATTTGACGGGCCTCTTGGTTGGCTTGACAACCAGAGGGAAAAATTGATGTTCTGCATTTAATCTCGGCTCAAGGTGCTAAATTATTTTGGAGGTCGAAGCTGCCATGCATATCATGCTAAATTATTGAATGTAATAACTATTAGCCTGATGTCTATTTATAAATTATTTTTTTTAATTGTTGTTTACTTCATGCATTTTCAGCTAATTTTGAAAGGAATATCTCTTAAATTTTCCTCATCCAGTACAGTGCTCCTGTATCTTTTACAGGTACAGAGCTGAAGGTTATTTAACCAGCAATAGAAAAGGAGACGGAGTCAGCAGTCTTGAAAGTTGTAGAAATAAAATGGCTTTCACGCTGATGAATTGCATGGTGTACACAGTCTGTGTAACATGTGCAGTATTCACTACTGCAGAACTACTACAAATGTATTTAACTTTCAAAGTTCATCAAGGGAGGAATTATTTCCTTGTTTTTTACTGTTACTGGAGAGATGTAGATCCTGAGGAGGAACAGAACTGCTAAGCCTGTGAGTTAGAAGTCCAGATTTCAAGTTGAAGGACAGTGACTTGTTACCTTAAGAGCACCATGTGCTGTAAGAAATACGTAATGCAGGATAGACTGAACTAGAAAATGTTATTAGCAGTTGTTCAAAGAATACTACAATAGGAATTGTCGCATTAAGCTTGAGATTAATACAATTATTCTCGCTGATATTGGTACATGTTTTCATAGCTTTGTGTCTCCCCTGCTGTCTTAATCTGCCGTGCTAAACAATACCAAGATGTGTGATAATGTATAATTTACAGACAGGCCTGTAAGCCTAAGAGTGTTCTATCGTGAAGGCTCTGAGGAAAACCAGTTTCTAGGAGCACGTGCAACATATCGCTGTCTTTTGAATTGCCTCTTCCCTCTCCTGGTGTAAGAACCAGTTTCTTACGCCTGTGTTTTATTCTTATCTTTTGATGAAAAGAAGAGGTACTTTATCTGCAGCATTTAATGGCAATCCCACTATGATGCTCTGTGAAGTCACACTTCTGTAACCATTTCCTTTGAAGCAGCATCAATTGTGACCAATGGATTATAAGAAAGCACTAACTTCTGGAAGGCTGTCTTCCTTGAAGTAAGTAGTGATAGATCAAAACCTATTTCAAACAGTGCATGCTTATCACAAATAAAGGTGGAGATAATTGCACTGGTTGTCTAGCAGTTGGCATGTTTTTTTTTTGTTCAGATGTATGAGAGAGAAATCTTCCTACTGTATATCTTGAGGGATCCATTGCTTCAATATTACAGCAGTTAATTTAATAAACCAACTCCTTGAAGGCATCGGTATAGCCAGAGTAACTTCAATGTTGCATTGTCATTCTGGCAAAAAAAAAATAATTAAATGCATCCTTGTATGGAAGTCCACAAAAGTATTTTTGATATGTGTTACTTTCAACCACAAGAGGATGAACAAACACCTTTTTTTACGTATCTAGTTTAAATAACTCTGCTCTTCACTGTTTGAACTGCAGTAGAAGCTGTAAGTTTTCTTAGAGTTCAATTTTTCCAGTTTTTCTTTTAATGTACCTGCTAAACTCCAGCCCACACCCATCTCCCACTAACTCTTCAAAGGCTGCAAGTTGATTGTTGTGACATGGGACTTGAAACTCCCCCGGAGCAGACTGTATTGAATAGCTTGAATTATAAATAGAAAGGGATAGAGAAAATGATTGCCTTGAGATCAGTACACAAATGTCTGTAGCAAAGCTGGGGATAAAGCCTTAGGCAGCTCCACTCTCTGTGCTGTCTTGACTGACCATGGTCCTTGACTCTGGGGGAAAGTTGTCCCTTCACCTTGGGAGCCTCAAGTGTATTTTCTAAAAGGTTTGCAGTTACTTGATACACTTCATTTTCATTAAAACTGGAAAGAGGGGATGGGAAGAGAGTTATGTCTTTTCTCTTGACCCCTCCCCTCTTCTTTCTTTTTTTTTTTTTCCTTCATTCTTAACCCTGGTAGTTGTAAGTGGAGAAAATAACCCTAATGGTGACATTAATCCTCCAAATCCTCTATGGATTTGTTCCTACTTTTCTTCAAAAGATATTGCAGAAGGAGACGAAAGATAGAGGGCAGGATTTTCTGATGCAGCACTAAATCCATAGTCCATTTAGCATCCCCAGTATCACGTCTCTGATGGTAATGAGTGCTTGGTACTTCAGAAAGTTTCGTTGTAAAAAACCAAAACAAAACAGCAACAACCAAACAAACCAAACCCACAAAACACAAAACCCTTGTGATGATTGTTTTGTAATAACACCATAAATTGTACTTTTTGTAGTTTTGCAGTTTTTCTACAGTCTTTTTCTCATTTTTGTGTTCTAAAGCTGTGTCCTTAGATTTCAGTTAGAGAAATAAAGGAGAGACTATTTTCTCTAGTTCTGCATGAGTTTGTCTTTTCCACTTAACTTGAACCTCAACGTCTTCTAAGTGAAGTGGATCTGGCTTTTTTTTTGTATGGTGGTTGTTTGTTTTTTCACCAAAGGTATTTGGTAGTCCTGAACTTGTAAGCATTTTAAGCTTTTTTTTTTGTGTTCTCCTAATAAAGGTTTATTTGCATAATATTCATGTCTCTAACCTGGATGGATGAACAGACAAAATTCTCAGCAGACTCCTGAATTTAGCATATCTATGTGTGTATGTGGGCTTCGTACTGTGGTTTAGGTATGTGCCAGCATTATCTCTATTTTTGACCCCTGCCACTCACCCTACATGTGCTCTGCCTCCTACGTCAGCAGGACAACGGAAGACCAATTGCTCAGGGTTCTAGGACCAGTGCCATGGCCTTACAATGTCTTCGTTACTGAAACATGCTGTTTTCCAGAGCTTTTGCTTACTGTTTTGTGTACTTAATGGACTAGAGAGAATTGAAGATAGGTATTTCTGGCTTTTTACGTTCTAAACAAATAGAGCTGGTAGAGGAGACTTGCAGATCCAGACCAGTGGTAGGAACCTGTGTATGCTTTGTTTGCTTCTTCACTATTTTTTTTTCTTTTGTTTGGCCTGAATTATCTAGAATATTGACTATCTTTTTTCTTCTTACATGTGGTTTCTCCTCCAAGTCAGGTAGCCTTCCCTGCTAAAATTGCTGGGTATTTAACTATAAATAGAACAACACAGAATTTCAGTTACCTGCTGGGGCTTATTAATATTACTAATTTTACTATATTACGTCTTAGCTGTATCTTATATTATTTTTTTCCTTAAAGCTAATCTTTAAATTCCTGATCCAAAATAGAGATACGAAGGCAGTGCACTAACTCTGTAAGCGAAGTAAGAGCTGTAGTTGTAGAAGTGCAGGAAATTCAGTCTTGAATCAAAATTCTATATAGTCCATGGATTCCCTTATTCATCACAGCTTGTGTTTTGCTGTGCACTGTGAAATGCTGATGTACCACAAAAAAAAAAAAAGGGTATGGCTGTATAGTAAACCAGAATAGTTTTCTGGTTGCAGCCTATAAGTCAGCTTTATGTGCTGTGTTTCTGTCACCCTCTCTTCCAGTGAATTTAAATGACATGGCACTGTTAACCAGTTAGACTATGTCATCATAGGTAAGCAAGAGGCTGTCCTTCAATCTTGTGAGCTCAACTGAGTGAACTTAATATGATTAAATAGTCTCCTTTTGAGTTTGGTCAACTAACATGGCTTGAGATTTTCTAGCCTGCTCCTGAACACTGTTTTTTCGGCCATATCATGCTTGTTCAGTTGAGTTAACATGACTAAAAAAACCCACTTTCAGTTCTTTTTTCACAGAGAAATGAGTTGGGAAAGGGCCTGAGGATGTCAAGTTCAACCTTATTTACTTGAAAGTCAATGGTAGCTTTGCTGTTAACTTCCCCAGGATCACAAACATAGCTTGAGAAATCACGCTCTTATACTATTTCACTAATTAGAAATTGATTTTTGGCTTTTTGTGGATTAAAGCTCCTAGATACAAAGTTGTAGGTGGTTTAATGTTCCCCCCCGTAAGCACAGTTGACATACAGTTCTTATAAGTACCGAGCAAGAAATAATGGTAAAACTAATTCTGCTTTAAGAACAACAACAAATACTCCTGACAACTGTGTACAACAACTATGCTCACAAATGCCTGGTACCTGCAGAATTTCACTGACTTTAGTACTTAATAGAACTGTCAGAATAAGTGTTAGCTACGTTGTTGTTTTTCCTTCGCCCAAGGCAAACCCCAAGTTTTGATTGTATATCACTTCCACCCCCCCCTAAAATTCTGTTGAGCTTATGAAGTTTTTAGGATTGCTAGGTTTCACTGTCCGTGATGCTTTAAATTAGTTACTCCCAAAGCAAAGCAACAAATGCCTTCTGGATTTAGTTATTTATTCCTCCTCATGTGGAAGAACCTTCCAGTTGACAAGAGTCTACTTTACAGAACCGCTGCCATGGGCTGTCTCCCTGCATCTGTCCAGCAACACTTGGAGTCTGAGTAGATGAATTCTAATTCTGAGCTGCTCCAGTAAAAATTTCTACGAACTTTTTTTCATGAGCTGTTTTCAGTTTGAACAATGCGTTGATGCTCATCGCTGTACTGAGAGGAAGGTCCATCTGTACTATCAACTTTTATTACCATTTTACTAGTGAACAATTCTAGTTCTTTCTTTAGTAGGTTCTCAGGAATTCATTATCTTCATATTCTATTTTTTTTTAGAAAATAGCTTTTGATTTTGTTTTGGCCAGGCAAGTGAAGGCTGGCATAGATACAAAAAGCCTACAATCTGTAACAGGAGTGAAGTGTATTAAGTGTGTGACTTCCATGCATAGTCACTGTACTATGTACCTGGACCCTAAGGCTGCTTAAATGACATTAAATGAAGTTTTCTTGCTGAGTTAAGTGGGGAATTCTCATCTAAGCACTTACACTTAGAGCTTCATCCAATGCATCCCACTCTGTTTTCCCTCATTGTGACTTACACTGTGGCGAGGAGAATTTAAGTTAAAGAGGATGAGCTTTCTGGTTGTAAGCTGTGAAACAAAGGGATAGACTGTCTGGGGAAGCTCTGAATCCTTAGGACATCTAAGAGGTTAGACATGCATCTCAGAATGGTTCAGGTATTTTTGATCCTGGTTTAGGTCAAGGATGGGGACTAGATGCCCCATCTAAAGCCCTGCCAATGCTGTTTTCTGATGGTTCAGGCTTAGCCATGCTATAGCTTATCGTGAGCACATCAGTATGGGTGTGTGCAGTGTAACAAGGAAGAGAACTTGAACTTCTTAGAATGTACTTAAACCAGTGAAATGTATTTATTTTTTTGTGTGTGTGTCATTCAGAGGTAGGAAATCCATGTGTTTTTTAACTTACTACTATTATGGATGTAAAATTAGAGGTTGTACTTGCTCAGATTATACCATTCAACTGGAAAGAACAAAACAATTTGCTGGAAATGGTACCGTCGTCTCCTTACAACACTCAGAAACCTGAAGCATAGTGATATTTGGAGTTATTCAGTGAGCCTGAAATCCAGGATACGAACCAGTATCATTAAGCCATTGACCATGAGCAGTAATTTCTTAACTGCATGTCCCTGGTGTAGCAGTATCATGTGTGGGTGTCCAGAAACCTGTCAGAGTTGTTTTGCTGTTGTAGAGATACAGCACACGCAGTCCTTTTAACTATCTAGCTTGTAATGCTGTTTTTAATGTTTCTGTGCTTAGTAACTGGGACTCTTAGCTTAAATAATCAAAGCAGAACATACAGGTTCACTTCTATCACTTGTTCAGAGGTGAAAGCTGATGAGATTCCTTCTCATTTTGCAATATTTCCTGGGGAAAGGGAGAATATTTTTCATATTTCCTAAAGCAGACAGCCTCTTTTCGATGTTGCTGTTCAATAGGATGAAGTAAGTTCTCAGTTCAGCAAAAAAGGTGTTTGAACAACAGTAGACTACTAAAAAGGCTGAAAAAAAAAAGTACCTAGTTACACATTTTAATAGAATAGCTATTTTAATGGTGAAACATTCCTGTATAAGCAGTTCTAGGCTGAAAGTCCACAGCCTTTTAAAGCTTCTTTCATTATTTTCTGTAATTTCACATCATATTTACAGTTACCTAGAATTCAGAAATACCAGTGCATAACATGTAGTCTGCTTTCATTTCTTCAGTGATCCTCCTATGCAGTCTTACCTTCCGTTGACCTGCATTTGAAGTGCAGCTCTGTGCTGAAAAGCTGCAACTGTCTGTTGAAAAGCATTGTGGAAAAGGGACTTACTGCTCTTGGAGTGAAGAGTCAGCAAGAAAATACCCATCCTGCTTTTTCCTGTGAGCAACTTGGAGGCAATCGTCTTGAAAAGAAAGAGAGGAAATTTGTGTTGCGTATCGTTCAAGGATTGGTTAAGAAAAGTGAGTAGTGTAATGGCAGGAGGTGTGATGGTAGCACTTGCACGGGCCCCGGCAAAGGGGAGTAGGAGAGTTTGTGGCAGCAGAAAGCCTCTCATCAGATGGTTAAGATCTGCTGAGAGGCAAATCAGACACATTCATTTTTTTTTTTTTCATGCTGCATAAGCGGTGCTGGTGAGTAGCGTTGGAACAGGGCCTGAAAGATGTACCTAGGTATCTTAGCTTTCCTGGCTGGCTGACTTCTCTTTAAAGGAAGCTTATTTGAAAGTGGTATTTATGTATGTAGTGCCTGGCGAGGAACAGTCTGGATTAAAACACTTAGCAGCTGTGAGGCTGGAGACATTAATTTATCTTGTGATTTTTCCTTTCTGAATGTTAGTTTCCCTGTAGAAGCTCCTCTTTAGCATCAGTTCTGACTCAGAGCATTCTTTAGCCACGATGAGGGTTGCAAGTAGAAGTAGAGGGGTAGGTGGGGAAGAGGGAATAACTAACTTCAGCGTATCTTAATTGAGAATCATTGCAGACAATTGGAAAGTGATGGAGGATATAAATAATCTATTAAATCAGTGAAGCTATGGAATTGGATTTATTTAATAGTAGAGTGGCATGCAATTCAATTACCAAGCTGGTAAAGAAAGGGGAATGGTGCTGTGCTTTGCGGAAATAATTTTGAGGAATCTCAAAGAGGAAGAAATGACAAATGTTTGGAAAGATTTGGAGACTCGGGGGATATTTTGAAAGATTTGAGATTGAGTTATGCGGTTTTTGAGGCTAGTGGAACCCCGAATTGAAACCATGGTGTAACAGAGCACCGTGGTAAGAAAAGGCTGCCAGAACATCCGGGTTTGATGTGGGAAAAGCAACGAGAATTTGCCTGCTGCAGAGAACAGACTGCGAGCTTGGAAGAAAAATGTTATCCTTGAACCTAAGAAGGATCTTATAATGCAATAAAAAGAAGTTCGTAGGAAATGGCGCGGAAGATTTAACCAATTGTGAAAGAAAACCTTGTCTTAATCCATGTCCCTTGGTTGGGCAGATAATTGTGAGAGGTGTGCCAAAGCCTGGAAGAACGAACGAAAAATACCTGAGGCGAAGCAGAGAAAAGTAATCGTGGGAAGTTTTACTTAGACTTTTCTATCTAGGGATTAAATTATCACCTTGAACGCAAATGAAGTTTATATGCTTAGAAATTTGCCCAGTCATGCAGAAAACAATACACTGTAGCTAAAGCTGCCATAAAGAATACATGACCCAGTCACATTGAGTGTAGACTGGTGTTTGTGTCTTAGCTTGTGCAGGGGGGAACACGCTTACTGATTATGTCTGTGAGCTAGATGAGATGGCATGGAATTACGTATTCTAGGGCTGAAAATATGCCCCCCAAAATATTCAGAAACACTTATTGTAGAGTAACAGACTCCTTTTGATAGAGCAGAGAAAAAAAGCCAAGCTAAGTGAAAGTATGGAAGTACTCTTGGACAGGCACGATTTAGTGTCTGACAAAGAATATTATTACATGTGAACATGCTTAAGGAAAGGTAAAGGCCCTCAGTCTGAAACTGGAGTGTTGGTGCATCCTATAACATAATTACTCTCTGATGCTCCATATGGTTATTTCCCCAGCCTAGAAATAACACGTCGGAGTGCCACTCCTAAACATGTAATTTGATCTGTAAATTCTGCACTGAATACTAAACGTGACAATGGCCTATCATAGATCTGTTTGATGATTAGGACTTGCCTTACCAAAATACAGGGCATCCAGGGAATGTTGTAGTGTGTGGTGCTGTCAGTGGAAAGGCTGCTGCTTAGAAAACATGGTATCAAGTTCTTGATTGTATAATCACTCTCATTACAATAGCAGAAACCTCAACCAGATCATATACTACCCTGAGGGTCGATGTGACCTACTTACCAGAACCTGAGGCCACTGGGTAGATTAGGACATGTTAGTGACTTCTCACAACTGGAAACGTTACAGAGGAGTATCTGGAATTTCAGCAACCCGAGAGAGCATTATCCCATGGGGGAACCATGTAACAGCAGTATGAAGGGCTGAACAAAACAACACAGACTAAAACTGCCATGGTACACCCTTTTCATATGGGTGGTTATATCACAGACTGTCTGACAACTTTAATTGGCATGTGGTTTTATCAAGACTTTTTCCTCCTTTCAGAGACGGGAATGATTAGGGCTAGATCAGCGTTAGAGCCTGACAGATGGAGATCCTCCCCTGCTTCTCATATGTTGCCTTTTTAAAAGAGATTTTGGTTTATGTACCCAATAAAAATGTAAGAAAATCATAGCTATAAGAGCACCCTGAGTGTTCTCCTTGATGGTTTTTACCTAAAATACTGCAGGAGGTTATTTGTAAGGCTGGTATCTACTATCACAGTGCTAATTGGATACGTACTTCTCTCATCTGTATTTCCTCCTACATATCAACAGAGTGTTTTAAAATGTAGGATATCAAATGTCAGAACTTCTCTTCCATACTTTTTCTAATTAAAAAAACCCAACCCAATCAACTAACAAAAAAACCCCCAAAACAGAAACAACAAAAAAAACCCCAAACAATTTTTTTGCTGCATTCACTAGTCCTAAATCACCTATTTCTGCTCCTATAAATAAGATGGTTGTAAGCAAACTATCAAGAGACAGGTGTGCAATCTTTCTTCCTTGTGCGCTTAAGGACAAATATCAAGCTAATTTCTAGGAGAGAAGTTTGAAGCTGTGTAGTTTTGGCATACTCAAACGTTCTGAAGTCTCCAGTTTGGAATCAAATTTGTCCTGGTGCATGAGGAAAAGCCTTGAGTTGTACATCCCTGTTTCGTTGATCCTCTGGCATGATAATCTAAACATGTAGCTCTGAGTCTGGCTCACTAAAGGCTTTTTGTACAGTGGTAGCATATATAAATACAGAATCCCTCAACTGCAGCTTCATGTAACTCAACAGAGGTTTAACCTTCTATTTTATGGCTTTTCTGTGCAAAACTTTCAGATTCTGATGAGAAGCATCTCACGATCCACTTTTTATTGCAAATCCTCTGTGTTGAAACAGGTTAAAATAAGCTCCATAGATATTTAGCACCTAAAGCTTTTCACATCTTCACCATTGTCACTTCTGGAATTTTTTGGAAACAGAATCCTCACTTGTCCAAAGGAAACCTGTGACTTTCCATGTCATTGTGGTGGCACAGCAGGAAAACCAGGTTTTCCCCCAAATTTTGAAGTATGAGAAATTGATTTTATACAGGAACAATCTTCAGATTGCTAAATTGTTAGTAAGTTTTTTTTCTATGTTGAAAGCTGTTCTTTAAGCACACATTACTGCACTTTAGGCTGTTGGAAAAAAATTTAGACAAGTTTTTTTTGTTGTGAGAAGGTGGTGGTGTATTCACTGAGAAGCTTTATGAACTAGCATCAATGGAGGAAATGTATTAGAAGATGAATTTAAAGAGTAAATCTCAAGGACTCTGTTGAAATATATTTGAGCCTCTGGATACATGATTTGTTGTGACCATGGATGTAGCAGAATGCCTCTCTCCAGGGGAAATAAATGCAACGTGATGGTTCACTCACTTTGGGGCAGTGGTTATGACAGATAATGGAGAATGTCCTTACCTGCTGATTCACATCAGCTCATAACTTACTTTCATTAGCAATGATCCAGTCAGATCCTTTCATCACGCTTCTAATTCAGTGACCTGTGAAATCAGAAATGTCCAAGTCATTGTCATAAAAATATGTATCTTATAAGTGCATATTACAGTTGATAGTATGCAGTTCAAGCTGAAAATAAAAGGTGAATTTCATCTTGTAAGAGGTGTTTGAAAGGATGTTGTAAGAGAAGTGATATGCAAATATGATTGAGGTTGGTAATTGCCTATAAATGCTTGTCTTCTGAGGAACTGGAGTTGCAACCAGAATGCCAAAGTCTGTCCCCCTCTCACCTACCCCAAAAGGTTATAAAACATTAGTATTCAGAGATCCCAAGTGCTGGTATTTTTGGCTTTCATAGAGATTAGTTGATTTAATTATATTTAATTTTTTGATTGGAATCAATTTGGTTGATTTAATTATGTTTAATTATAGTACTCAGTTTCTTCTGTAGAGTACTTGTGATTTATTAACAATTGTTGAAAATATTTGTCATACTCAAGATGAAATTCTGTCCACGGAGATGAGTGGCAGTATTGCCATGGACTTGAAAACCAAGTGATCTCTTGTCTACTGGACCCTGCTGCAAGCTATAGTTATATTGCATTAAAACAAGAAGTCATTGAGCCAGATTTTCAGTGAAAGGGTGAAATGCTATTTAATTCAGATCTTTGCTCAGTAATGTGTGAACAGCATGGCTGGCTTTAAAGTAACGCTAAGTTTGCTCAGTTAAGGATTCAGAAGCCAGGAAATGGCAAATCCTGGTCTTGTGGATGTGGAACATCACAGCTTCTAATTAGATTAACGTGCACTGTTTCTCAGATCATGCCATATGATGTTTAACAGGCTAATTTATTCATTAGATTGTGATTTCCAGCCTTTGTTCTTCGTATAATTTGAAATTCATGGTTACAGACAAAGATTATCTAACAAACGTATAGAATTCAAATAATGTAAGATGACAAATCTTTCTCACAGGGAAAAATGTAGCTGATCTCTATTATAAACTCCCTGCAAATGAATCTTTTCATTTCCCTGAGACTTTATAATGGTGCTACTATATAGTGCTATGCTTTTTGGTGTTTTGCATCTGTAGAAAATGTTTAAAGAGAATGATTTGGATTAAATCACAAAGATTGACACTCTGTGATGGATTTGCTTTGATAGTTTTCTCTATTCCTGCAATCCTGAAGGGGCAGAGAGTAAAGGTGGGAATAATTTGCTAACAAACTATGATTCTTATGGTGCCAGGCTTCCATCAAGTGGTATCTAATACTCCTGAAGTGCGTGGCCCCTCTCCCCACAACCCCCTTCAAAGCAGAGTGAAGTAGTAGGCAGTAGTGGTCATATTACAGTAAATTGTATTGGACTGTGGAAAGGAGGATGGCAAGAAGTAAAAAAGACATAGATTCTATTACATGGTATCCACATCCTACAGTAATTTTGACCACACAGTGATACCTGCAAGGGGTAAATATACTCTGTGTATAATGGATGATTGCCTTTCCCAGTTCTGTTACTCCACTGATGCGGGTTCCTTAGTGTTCACAATTCTAGTTTATTTGAGGGGTTTTTTTTGAGGGCATCTAAAGCAGAGCCAGATGAAATGAAAAAAATACATCTGATTGGAAGCCACAGACACATTATTTGGAAGAAGAATCGCCCTACTGTTTTAGGTAGGTTCATGCCTGTGATTAAAAGCTTTTTTACATCTGCATCCATCTCCTTTAGCTGTTCTGCTGCCTTTGTTTGAGAGTAACAGTGCTATCAAAGTGACAAAAGGCCAGGTTGTACTCCTAAGGGAAGTAATTATATCAGCGCAGAGCAGAAGGTAAAATTATCATTTGTTTGCTATTTTATAATGCAGTACCAAATATTTATCATAGTATTAGTAAAACAGCCATAAACTTTATGTAGATTGTAGAATATAACAATAAATGAACTCGTACTGCAATGAAAAGTTAGGTTTTCATAAGACCCAAAAGAAATTTGTCCTAACACTGGTTTCGTCACAGTACAAAATATTCAGGATGCAGTATTCTGTTGTCATGTTTCATATATTAAAAAAAAAAGGAAGATAATTTTATCTATGGCTATTGTTACAAGTTTGGATAGACTGTTCTCAGGCTAAATTCTAACTGTCAGGTCCTATCAGAAGGGAGGTATCACATGTATGTCCAAGGTAGGCAATGTTCTTCATGTTCTGGAAGAAGGTATCTGAAGGATGGTATCACAATCTGTATATTCACCTGAGGCATCAATGTAAAGGAATATTTTGCTAACCTGTAACTCTTTGGGATAGTCTGGACTGTGGCAGTAAAAAGCTTGATCTGTCATGCAAATGAGAAAAGCACACCCTGTGCGCTTCTCGAGACACAGCTATGGTTTTGTACCTCTTGTTCCTTAGTTTCTGTACTGTGCTTCATGCAGTACACACCCCCACAGCAATTAATCCACTCCTTGAATGTGCCCACCGCCGGTAGTTAAGTATTTGTTCAGCTCATAAATTACTTTCCAACAATGGTGAGTTCTGCCTGCCAACTTAATGCATGCAGTGGGTATACTTCTTTGTACAGGAATAGCCACGTGGAAGACACAGACCTTGCTCAAATTCTGCATGCTGTTAATCCTTGCGAAACTAAGTGGAACTTGGGGAACCTACTTGTGTCTGTTGGTCCCAGGGCAGGCAGTGGGACAGGTGGTTCAGTGGTCTGACACATTGGCACCACTGGGGCAATATGCAGGCTTTGGGACCGGAGCGGCGTAGGAGAGCAGCCCAAGGCTTGCCTGCCCTTGTGGTGGGGCAGAAACCATCCCCCTGTGGAACAAGGTGGATGTGACCTGCTCGCTGACAGCCACCCTCTGTCCTGTAATGCATTTAGTAGAACTTTGGGGGGTGTGTGTGTGTGTGTTTGTATCCCCGGACTCAGCAAGAGGAAGGTTGATGGGAAGGTAACGTTTCACGCGACCAGGTGTCCTCTAGCAGTGAATGGTTGTTCTGGTGAATGCAGGTCAAATATAAGAAACATTTTTCTGCAGGAGAGTCACTGTTTTCTGCTATGCAGTCACGTGTAGATGCTGAAGAGCTCAGGTTAATGTGACTTGGTGAAGGCTGCAGTGAATTTATTCTTCTGTTCTACATCCCTCTGAAATCTTGCCTGCTGGCTCGTAAAACCTTGAGGTGTAGCATACCAGCCCTTCAATGTGGTTTCAGTAGAGACATCATTTAAAAACCTCAATCTGGGATAGTTCTGCTGCATACTACAGATAGTTGCTGTGCCTCTGTGGATAATATATATGGCCCTTAAAGTGATGCAAGGCAGGGAAAACAAGTCATTAATAGATGTAAGCAAGGAGGTTCATGGTCCTTATAGTGATGCTATTAATTGATAAATTCATTTGAAATCTTTAGTATCGTGCTAGCTATTCAAGAGTCATGCTTATACACCAAAGCTTAAAAAAAAAAAAAGCTTTACCTGCCTTTTGCCTGCACACGAGAATAATGCTCAGCTCTGTAGCTCATTAATGACTTGATTGATGCATTGATTAAATTTGGTGTATTATGCTAATGCAGATGACAAAAAAAAAAATCAACAGAAATACGTTTTTGCGTTGATTATACATTGAAATTCTACATATTTTATCACATGGAATTACTTCGTGTGCTTTTTACCTGCTTCTGATATGACCTTACAGAAGAATTATGTTGAAAGAATCTATTTTCAATAACATTTGGAAGTAAGTGTACTTAGCATCACGTATCGGTAACACGCTCCAAAGTACATTTATCACTTAATAAAAAAGTACTTTTATCACTTAATCAGCATGTATATATCCAGTAAGGGAAATCTCGATTTTTCAGCTGACTGAGTTTGAGCACTTCTCTATAAATTCAAATCTTCTTGAACCACGAAGCATTTTTCACGTATGCCATCCTGGAAGGTACACTTGTAGTAACCTCAGTACAATGAATACATTTCAGGTAGGGTAAAGTAAGTGCTGGTAAGTAGTAGATTCCAGGTTGTACTCCCAGATGGGGGCAGCATTGCTTTAAAAAGAAAAACAAGGACCAGGCAGTCCTGGACTGGTTATTAAAACTGTTTCCTCTGAGGAAGTAAGTAGGCTCCCAAATCAGACTACTAAATCTGTGGGCTAGTAACACGTTAGATGAGCGTGCCCCATAATCACTGCTGTTGATCCACTCATCTGTCTTTACACAATAAATTGATTTTAACCAAGCATTCATCAGATTAAACTCTCATAAGAAGAAAAATTCAAAAGAAATAGGAAAGCCAACCATGCTTCTTTCTTTTTTAGCCCTAGAGGGTAATTTCTCCTTAAAACTCTGCTGCTGTTGCTAATCCTGTTGGGAAATAAATTCTTGGCATTGCAACTCAAAATACCCTTCACATGTCACTCTGTGTTTCCCCAGTAGGGAATAATGCCAGCAGGCAATATTTCTGGCCAGCAGGTTGAGGGATGGATCTCCTCCCCTTCTGCTCTGTCCTAGTGAGGCCACATCTGGGGTACTGTGTCCAGTTCTGGGCTGCCCAGCTCAAGAGACACAAGGAACTACTGGAGAGAGCCCAGTGGAGACCTACAAAGATGATGAAGGGACTGGAATGTTTCTCTTATGAGGACAGGCTGAGAGACCTGGGGCTGTTTAGCCTGGAGAAGGTGGAGAGGGGATCTTTTCGATGCTTATCAATAGCTAAAGGGTGGGTGTCAAGCAGATGGGGCCAGACTCTTTTCAGCGGTGCCCAGGCAAGGGGCAATGGGCACAAACGGGAACACAGAAGTTCCACCTGAACATGAAGGGAAAACTTCTTTACTATGAGGGTATCAGAGCACTGGAGTAGGCTGCCCAGAGATTGGCAGATCCAGATTATTTATTTATTTATGTATTAGTTATTTTTGTGGAGTCTAATTCTCTGAAATGACTCAAAACTTGCCTGGACGCAACTTTGTGCAACCTGCTCTAGAGGAACCTGATTTAGCAGGGGGGTTGGATTACATGGTCTCCAGAGGTCCCTTCCAACCCCTACCATTCAATGGTTCTGTGTATTGATGATGTAAAAAAAAAATGACAAGAAGCAAGGCTGGTGCTGTGGAGATGGAAGGTGACCGAGTTTACTGCCAAGAGCCTGGAAAAACATTGGCTTCTGAGCTCTGTCCCTGGTGGTGCATTTCTGGGTTTCCCATAGCAAGAGAGGAATTCCTTCTCCTTTGGTCAGACAGGTGTTTATGCACACACACTCACCTCCCCTGTCTCACAGGACCACTGCAGCAGATGGAAAATAATCTTTACTAATCCTGGAAAATGGGGAAAACATTGAGCAAACGGCGGTTTGCTCAATAAAGGAAAGAAAAATAATAAATGGACAATTAAATGATATTTAGGGTACGCTACAGGTATGGCTTGGAGCAATTGCAAAGTCTGGCACTTCCTGGCTTTGGAACTAGATCATAATCGTTTTTCCTCAGTTCATAAAGTTTAGTTGCATTGTCAGTGTTTCCGTAGTAGGAAGATAAAAGCCGCAAGAAGAATTAATGAATTTCTCAGCGCAATCTGAGGGAATTTTTATTTATTTATTTATTTATTTATTTGCGGCTTGCTTTTCTGTGGCTAGAGCAAAGGGTAGAGTGAGAGGAGACATTCCATTCCTGCTCCTGCAGAACTGACAGGCTGGAAACCTGCTGCCGATTGCTCGCCTGTTTGTCAACTCCAACGATCCACCCCTCGGTCTGAAAAGGGAGGTGTGGCAATCACGCAGTTGGCATCTTCACTTTTACTACTGAGAATGGCGATGAGAGCCCTGGTGACGCTGTAGAAAATGTCTTCTTTCAAGCAGGGTAACTGTCAGTTATCAAGTCCCCTTCTGGGAGGAATGCAGCCTGGAGGGAGATACCTGGAAAACTTCGAACTCGTGTGCGTAAAGTTTTTGTGGAAGCGCGTATAACCCAGGGTCTGTTGGCATAGATATATTTAAGAAGCGCCCCATTTGGATGTACGAAAGCTTGCAGAAGCGTGTTACCACAGGGATGATGTCATGATAAGGGCCAGTAGGAAAACTACACGTTTTCCCTTAAACAGAGATGCCTGCATCCGTAACTCCTGTTGCCACGTTTGTACGCGAAGAACCCCACCGAAGCGCTCGCAGCAATGGCTCTCAGGAACGTTGTGAGGAGAGACAAGGTCAACAGGGCAAACACTCTTCTCTTTCTCCCCGGATTTTAGCATTAATGAAGGATAAATGTGTACCTTGATGTCGAGCACTGGGAACTCCTGTGCTGCACGTTATTTGCACCACGTATCCGTTGGCTGGTGGGATGTTGTGGAGGCTCAGAAATGCCGCCCTGTGCTCTGGGCCGCTTCCCGTAGCGAAAACATCTGTGCCTCTGGTACGTTGGAGGGGACTGAGGTTGAGATAAGGTTGAATAAGGCTGGGATTTTTCTGGATGACTGAGCAAATTAACTGTTGGATACACAGGATTGCCTGCGGCAGGTGTAAAACTACATTATGCTCAACCTTTTGTGTGAGAATTGCAAGAAGAGTGGTTTTGAGGTGCAATTAGGTGGAGAATAAATCAACATACTTCCCAGGGAGGAAAAAAAAAAGCTAGAGGCAAATTGTGTGGGGAGCCATGTTCTCTTGGCTCGTTTCATATCTGTGTCTGCATTGCAGTGAGAGCTGTAATTGCAGCACGCAGAGTGGTACCTGAGCGGGTCTTCACCCAACTCAGCTGAACACCGATGCCTTAAGGCCATGGTAATATTGACTTCAGAAAGAGAGGGAGCATCCCAAGAGATTAGTGACTTCCTTTCTACTAGTAAGTCCGAAACTGTGAGAATGGGGTATAAAAAAATGCCAACTAATGCTCTTCACAATACTACAACTGCCATTAAACTTGAAAGCCATCTCCCGAGGTGAGCGTTCGTGTATGCAGATTATCCCTAATATGGCTTAATAATTGCACTGTGCATGTGGCTGCTGATAGAAATGTTCTCAAATTCTGAAAGATTGCTTACATAGTTAAAAGATGTGTCTGAATTGATAGCATTTCTTGTTTTACCTGATTACGGCAGAAAGGCTGAGGTTGGTAGGGCCAGTTTATAAGCCTAATACTTTGGATTTTTTTTTAATTATTTTTTTTTTAAATTTTATTTAAGCACATAAAAAAAACCCAAAAACCCTGATCTGCTTTATTTTGTATTGGCTTCAGGAATGTGCTTATGAAACGAACAAACAAAAAAATGCTGCAGATCTTTCAAGAGATTGTGTGGCAATGCAGACCTGTAAAAAATCGAGGACATAGCAGAGCACTAAATAATACACTACACCAGAACAGTATTTTCTTGCTCTTTCCTTTTCAGGGTAGATTCTTTTAATTGGAAAAAACAAGATACTAGACATGATTGTTTTGATTACTCCAAATATTCCCAATGTTTTATACATGCAAGTTGATTGCAAGTGTATCATGGCTAATTTATTTCTCAATTAATGTTAGTCCATTAACTAAAATATTTGTCGACTTGCATATTTTTTTTTAGATAGTAAAATAACTCTAGTTCTGTGCAGCAGCATTTCAATTTCTGCATTGAAGCTTTGTCAAACTGTTTCTCAGTTTGAGAGAAAAAATATGTCTCAGATATACTTTTTTTTTGGTATTTGATCAATTTCTAGCATTTCAGCTAAAAAAAATGAAGCAACGTTTTATTATATTTATCTTCATTTTACTGTTGTCATCTTAATTTTCCATCTTCCTCAAATTACAGCAATGCTTTGCAAGACTGGGGAAAGAATGGAGTGAAGATTATGTCAGGAGTGTGTCTTTTTTCTTCTCTTTCTCCCTTGGAAACCTTTAACAGTATTACCATTTTGTCATCTGACTTGATTTAAGAGTGAGGTAGAGAGCAAATTTCTTAAGCAGCTTCTTTTCAAAGAATCTGAACCATGTCCATAGAAACCACTCCAATAAACTACCCAGTTTCTTCCCAGAATTTAACATTCCTATGCCACAAAGATGAGAACTTGAAAAACAATCTGGAATGTTACAGGATAACTTTTCTAATAGGGATAAACATCAGATGTGGAGCAGGGAATTTCTCTTGGCTTTGATGGTCCTTGCTATACACATGCAGATGTTGAACTCAGTGGCAGTCTGTGTAATGCATCATTAAATAGTTCTGGGGTCTCACTGGATTTTTATGGTTTCATAAAGAATCTAATTAAATCTCTTTTTTTTTTTTAATGTAAATCTGCACCTCTCTATATACATATAATATAAAAAGGGAAGAGGAAAATGTAGAGTTCAGAAATTACATGACTTGCTAGCAAAAGAAGCAGCTATTTCAAATGACAGGATGATGGTTTCAGAAATGAATGTCATGGTAGGAACATCGTTATCTGAAGACCTTCAAGATTTTATTTTCTTATTTCATTTTTATTGGTGAAGATAAAAATGAGCTGAATATCTTCTACGTAAAAAAAAAACGTGCTGCTCTGAGTTAATCTCCTCATATAAGGGCGTTTAAGTAAAACTTGAATCTTCAGTTTTTGAAGGAGGTTTGGTTCTGAAGTATGGTCTTTTATAGGCTTTTAATGGGTCCTGTGAAGAAATAAGCTTCTATGATGCCTCGAAAATGACGGGGTGGGGGTGGTGAGGGAAGGAGTATGAAGAGTTGCTTTAATGTTTGTCAGGATAAATTGGTGCAAGGATGGTGACCGTGAAATGGGACCCATTGATGGAGCCACTTGAAGTCTTAACAAACGTATGTCTGCATATCATGTGGTGTTGAGCCCACCCTGAATTACACCAAGGAGATCAAGCAAAAGCTCTTTCCATCCTTCCTCTTCCACTCGGTTGATCCTTAAGGTGGTTGTTACAACTATGAGAGCAGGCTTTTTGGGAAGCCTGATATGGGCAGTGCTCTACTTTATGCCTTGGATGTTGCGTTCTCACCTTACTGATTTTCTTCTTCGTAATGAAAACAAATTTCTTCTCCAGAAATTATTAATTTAGGTGTTTTAAGGAGCACTTGGATGCTTTAGGCTGTGTTCTGTTTGTTTCCCATACTCGTCACTTTTCATGTGTCCTTCCTTTTACTTTTTTGGTAAGTAGCAAAAAAAAAAAAGAAGCAAAAAAGTGCAGGAAAGAGCCCAGTGACTCTTGCAGGTGAAGGGTGTTGTCAGTGCAGATCAGAGTCATCCGGGTAATGATGTGTGTTACTAAGCAGGGACTACATGGCTAGTGTGACTATAAAGATGAGACTGTCAAAGATTTCACATGTGTTATTTTTCAGAATATGTCTGCTTGCATCCCGTGTTTTTTGGTTGTCTTTTCTGACCCTCTGAGTCTTATTCAATGTCTCTTGTAATCGTTAATGAAAAGTCACGAAACATGGCTTATTGGATGAAGAAAAAAAAACCCCTGTATTTCCATGCTTACAGTGTTTAAAATTACTGTGACTTAACTTCACCACATAGGAGTGAGGGACAAGCAGAAAGAACAACTTAAAAAAACCCAAATCCCAAGGCCTACTGTTTTTAAGAATTGATGAAGTCTCACACATCACGTGTCTTACACACACACACTCCTTGGTGTTTGTGTGTGTTTGATGTCGAGCGTGCCTACTGGCACACTGGGAAGGTGAAGGCAGCCTGGGTTCCTAACTTGACGGTCCCTTTCCGTTTTTCATCATGTTTAGAACAAACATGAATTTGTGCCTAGAACTACAGGAATGATAGAGCTGTTTGGAGACCCAGGTTGAAAGTTAGAGTTGGGTTCCAGCAAGGGCATGCAATACACCATGCCTACTCTGACCTAGCACTAGACCCTAAGCAAAATTAAAAAAGAAAATAAAAATAATAAGGCATTCCCCAGTAGTTTTTCCCATAAACCAAAATAATTGATTATGACTTCCCTGATAGTTCCAGGGGCTCCAGAGCTCTGTTAAACCTGTTGGTTATAGAGAAATATGCTTGATAGAATTCCACTAAGAAAGGTCTGCTGTTGCAAAAATGTCATCCTCTGTTGTCTGAGATATTATACAGTACTGGAAATGTTGTATATAATTGATCATATGCAATTGGTGTAATACTGTGCTGCTGCTCCATGCAGCTAGGGGCAGCTAGTGTTCCTTAGATAAGCTTTGTGAGAGTGAAGTAGGTGATTTTAACAGAATCTTCTGGATGAGTCATTGTTAATAGTTTAGGAGCCCAAAAAAAAAAAAAATCGAGGGAAGAAGCCTCTAGGAAAACAATTGCCAGCTGTTAAAGTATTATGGTACCAAAGTTATTAATAAACTTGGTGTCTGCCTGATTATTCATAATGTTACACTTGAAGAGGAAAATGGAAGGGGAGGTAAAGCAGGCTATTACAGTAACTGTCAGGAGTTAGTGGAGGAATTGTTCTGTTTCTGCCTTTGCTGTAGACTTTCTGTGTGTCGATGCTTTGCTACTGCTCTTGCAGAGCCACGGAATTCAGTTGTGTAAATGAGGTTGTCAGTTTTTTTTACCTGCAAATGAATGTACAGGGCCTTCACGGATGTTCATTGAGATCTTGAAGTGGGAGAATCGTTATCTATGTATTGCTTCATGACACCGCAAAATAAATGGATTAATAATGTAAATAATAAAAGACTGGATAGGAAGTCTTGTTTTGGATAAATGTTAGAAATAATAAGAAAAGTCAGTCTTTCTTCAGCAATAATGTCTGAAAGCAGCCTGTTCTACCTGAGTTTAACGAGGTGCCGAGGACCTCATGTAACATCACATGTTGGGTGTGCTATCATATCCACAGCCTTAGGGCTGAGCTGAAGAATGAATGCCTCCTGTGATTGCAGTTTTCTTGCTTTGGATGATTTGCACCAGATTTAACCTCCCCTGAAGTGTATTTCTGCGTTTGCTTTTTAGGTTAGTATATGAAAAATGGATATAGTGTATACTTACTTCACTTTTATGAATGTTAGTTATGCCTTCCATACTACTGCAATCATAGCCCAATCCATTTTTGTTAGAAAACATAGGTAAATTATATTCTAGGAGCAGGGAAATCACATTTAGTACTGAATAAGCTGCCATCCCACTGAAGTATCAAATGTAACTTATTGGAGCAAAAACTCAGTCACAGAATTGGATCATGGTTCTGAATTGATCAAACATTTAAACCTATTAAATTTCCTCTCTCTCTCTCTTTGCTAAGAGGCAGTTACTAAAAGATGGTGTTAAAATGGTAATGAATCCGACATAGGCTTTTTTTAAAGTTTCTCACCATTCTGCTCATGTGTTTTACAGTCAATATTACTGCAGCTGCCTCTTCTCATTGAGTCTTAAAGGCAAACAAAGTTCCGAGGGAATTCACCCTTGGGACACAGTGCACTAAATCAGAGAAATTAGCAAAGGAGAGTAAAGACGTGAAAAAACCCAACCGTGTAGGTGAAGACAGGATAGCTGCAGCCTACATAAAGAAGCAAGGACTTGCAGACTTGGTTGCTGACTGTCACAAAAAGACAAAACACGACTTAATGGCCCAGTTTCCAGAAATAAGAGCTCTTTACTGAGTGCGCAGGGTTGCCGGTGCTAAACTAGTTATGCAGGGAGACAGTTGCCTGCACGTGGCCATTGAGATACTTACCCTAATACCTGAACAGCATTCATCATCACAGCAGAAGTCTGCAGTGAGATTTCAGGGAAACGAAATGGAAAAGAAGCTTTATCAGAACACACAAAACTTCGATTTTATTTATTTTATTTTTTTTTTAATTTGCCTTGAAGCAGCAGATTATGATAATAGCACTTTTGCCTTTTTACTGCTTGTCTTAATTCTAGAAATAACTATTTCTACAACTGTATCTCAGATGTTTTAAGGTCATTTCTCACTTTTACACGAGGACAATTGCCTTGCAATGAACGTGTCTGTTGCATTAAAGATCGGCTTTAGTGATGGCTTTGAGGAAAATACGTGGTAAACGTTTGTCCAGGTGAAGTAAATTGTTTTGCTGGTTTTAGAATTGGTATTTTGCGTAGTCTTTTCTTGGGTTGTGTGTTGTTGGTTTGGTTTTTGTTTGGGTTTTTTTTTGTTCGGTTTTTTTTTTACACTTTCTAGGAGTTATTGATGTGAATGGAAGATAAAGCTGTTCAAACCAGTGTAGTGTATGACTCCAGCAATCTGGGCAGTAACTAGCTTTAACACCATAAAACGATTACAATTCTACATGCTTGCCACTTTCCTTTCAGACTTTCTGCTTGCTGTTTGGGTGGGGATAAGAGCAACATAAGTCTGAGTTACTGAAGCTAGGATGTGGTAAACAAACAGCATGCTACTGGGAATATTTGGGTTAAACTGTGCACTTGGAGTTTCTGCCAGCAGAACCGACTGAGCGTGTTTTAAGCAAGTTACTGCCCCTCCACTGCGTTCTTGTGTTCACGATGACATAAAGCTGGCTATTGTAATATCCTGGTGGCTATTGTAATATCCTGGCGATGGTTCACAAGTTGGTGTAGGGACGAGGGATGTCAGGCAGTCAGAAGTCAGTACTGTGGAAGGCACTGTTCTCATCAGGGAACAATGGGTAGCAGTCAACACAAGCAGCTTCCTCAAAGCAGGTCAATGGGCTCACTGTTGGGCCCCTGGGAGCTTTAGACTTTCTACCAACCCTAAAGCCAACCGTTGCTGAACCACACGCAGGTAATCCAACAGCCATCGCCCAGATGGAAGATTTTCCCATGGTGGAGTTATTTTGAGGAATTTTTCATCTTGTCAATGTCTGGAGCTTCTCTAATGTTCATCCTTAGGTGAGGACAAAGGACAGTGCAGGTTGCAGCAAGGTCCTGGCTTTGATGTTCGTTGCCTAAGGCTCCACCAGTGCTTATGGTGGAGAGAAGGCTCTGAGTCTTGAGTCTTGGTAGTAGTGGGGCTCAGCAGATGCTGTTAAATAACTAATGTAATGTCAGTCTTTCCAAATCGGGCAGTTTTTGAGAGGAAGTAGTAAAGAGAAAGCAGGGGAGTCAAACACAGAGCCTGTTCTAGAGAAGCAAGGCTGGTTTTATTTCCCGTTCCATCATAGCCATCTTGAGTTTTGTGGGTTTTGCCTTAAGTTTCTAGATACTGTATGGAAAAAAGGTAGAAATGGGGTTTTTGGTGGAGAAGTATGTACGTTCAGAAGTCTGTTTCTGATATGCACTTCCTTTCCCATTCTTGGTTTTGTCTGTACTTGTGATTTTGAAAGGTTCTGAATATAATGTTCTTGGTTCAGATGGGATTTCTATTTTTTCCTTTTTATGCCGTGGCTGTGAGATCTCAGCTGGAGCCTGAGATGTTGGATGTGACTGACAACATCCCTTAGGCAAGGGACAGTGAGTGAGAAAGAACTGATGACCTTCACATTATTGCCTGATAATTAAAGCTGTGATCTAATTAACCCTCACTGCCATCACATGGTGGTTCTGAGAAAATAATTTCTTAGCCGAGTTCCCTTGCTTAATCAAATTGCAAGGAGGTGGCTAATTTGAGACTGGAACTTAACTGAATGCTTTTAAAACTCTTTCCCCTCTAGTACCGTGAAGTGACATCATCTTCATTACCTCTAATATTACTGGCTTTATGTAACTGTCATCCTAAATTTACACTGGAATTACATATTTGCATTGGAAATTCAAAGCCATTTAAGTCCTCTGAAATTTGCTTTGCTTAGGAAGAGAGGTTTTTAATGCCTGAAATGAGATGAAGGCAGGGAGAATTTAGGAAACGCGTTGTTCATGACTTAGAACAACTGATCTTACTAATGTGATGGTAGTGAATCTTTTCTTGCCTTCCCTCTTCTATTCCAGCTGATAGGATTCAAAATGATGTGATGCTTCCCTTGCAGAGCCCACTGTTGTCCTCCCGTATTTTTGGTGCTTTCTCAAGGATTTAAAGAGGCAAAGAAGGGATTAATCTTTAATGACACCCTTTATTCAGACCGCAGCACTCTTTGCCAATTTAGGATGCCTTCCCAGAATCCTTCTTAGCTAAATTCTGAAGTGCCAGCTTTAGGTTTAGTGTCAGTAGTAAGGAAAATGACTCGGAGTAACTCAACACCCCTGATCCGCAGCTTGGCAGAACTCAACACTAGGGCTTCCAAAGCAGGAGGAAGAGAGCTTCAGTGTATCTAGTGTTTAGGGGGGGAGTGAAAGAAGGAATAGAAAAGGAAGCAGAATCATGTGAAAATGACACTTGCACGTTTTCAAGTGATCAAAATAGCTTTTCTTTATTGTGGAAAAGCAAACAAGAGAAACATGGAAAGCATGATGTCTTCCTATTACTAAACTGTTCCTAAGCATATTCTTTTCTGTGCAACAATGCCGACTCATCCAGGCAAAGGCTGTGCCTTATTTTGATTTTAATAAACCACCACATACAAATATTTAACGGAAAAAAAAGCCCAGTAACCTCTCCCAAGGAGCGTTGATATTGTCACTTTGAGTACTGTAACGTCTAAAGAGATGTTCATTGTGTTTTTGTCTTGTATACAGTATTTAAATAGAGAAGTATATGTAATGATTATCATCATGGTACCTTTCTACCTCCCCGTTAAAGATAAGAAGAACAAAAGAGTTTAGCTAGCTGCATATGAACTGTATGAAGTAAAACCAGCTGTATAGAATGAAGATTACAGTGATACATTTGAACTCTGAAAAGGGATGATCTTACAGCCTTTTTCCATTCCAGTAATGCCAGAAGGGACCTAAAAGATGCTAAATCACTATGACCTGCATTGAGCAAAGCTTTTTAATACATGCTTTGTTTTAATCCAGAGATTTTATTTCCATAGTGCTTTAGGGATTGCTCTTAGTACAGAAGATAGAACTGCAAGCAGAAAGTGTAGCCTGAACCTGTCCTCTATGGAGCAGGTGGAGCTGAAGGAGCTCAGCTGACTTTGTGAGGCTGCCTCCAGGTAAGCGTGGCAGGCAAGGCTAAATAGGTTGCACTATTCATCGTGATGCCTCTCTCATAGATTGATGTGAACGCACTGATGTATCAGGCCTAGCGTTGACATTTTGGCTAACAGGCTCAACACAGCTGGGTCTTCCTTTGTACTAAACTTTGAGGGACTGAGCTTCTTGTGATGGTGTTAAAAAAGCATAGAAAAAAAAAAGTTGCAGGGAAAAAATAAACCTTATAAGAACTATGCAATGCCAACCACTTAAATACAGTTCCAGATAATTCAGTCATGGCATCCTGACTTGCAAGAATGTAAATTCTTCTCAATTTTAGTAAAGAAAAAGAGTAATCTTCCCTCTAAGATCATAGAATCATAGAATTGTTTTGACTGGAAGAGACCTTTTAAGATCATCAAGTCCTATTGTTAACCCAACACTGATAGGTCACCCCTAAACCATGTCTGTAACTGCAACATCTACATGTCTTTTAAATATCTCCAGGTATGGTGACTTCACCACTTCTCTGGGTAGCCTGTTCCAGTGTTTCCCTACCCTTTCGGGAAAGAATTATTTCCTAATATCCAACCTGAGCCTCCCCTGACATGATTGAGACCATTTCCTCTTGTTCTATCCCTTGTTACTTGGGAGAATAGACCAACCCTCACCTTGCTACAACCTCCTTTCAAGTAGTTGCCAAGAACGATAAGGTCTCCCCCAAGTCTCCTTTTCTCCAGACTAAACCACCCCTCTTCCCTGCTCTTGTACCCTTAAGAGTTCCTTCCTGAAAAGTGTCCAGCCTTCCTGGACCCCTTTGCCCTCTAGGACTGTACCCCAAGGGACTTTCTCAACCAGTGATATAAGCAGATTGAAGTCTGCCTGTCAGAAGCCCATGGTAATAGTTGTGCTGCCCTTTACTCCTTTACTCCTTTACTCCTTTACTCCTTTACTCCTTTACTCCTTTACTCCTTTACTCCTTTACTCCTTTACTCCTTT
>WTSP01011350.1:0-28452 GCA_025331215.1 Actenoides lindsayi
GTGGTTCCAGAGGGATATTTCCCCCACCCTGAATGTTTGATGGATTCAGTGCACCTTGGTGGGATGACATGTTGCGCCAAGTGCACAGGTCACCAGAAATACTTTTATTATTTTTTCTTAATTCCATGCCCTAATTTGATCCCTCCAATGGGAGAGGAGATGCACTTGTCTGGTCATGGGAGAGGGGCTGTGTGAGCAGGCTCGTCCCCAATGGCACATCTTGCCACAGAAGGAAATTCAGCTTATGGGAAGGGACATGGGCAAATTTCTTCTTTGCCTACCCCATGTTTGCACTATTCTAACAATAAGGTGAGCTCAGAGGTGCAACAGTGACTTTTCAGACACCTTGGCATAAATCTGAAGATAGTATTTTTTGGTCCATGCTTGTTCCAGGGACGTGTCCCCATTTACCCTCCACAATGGGTGTTTTTCAAGCATAGGCTGCTACAGCCACCACCCCACAGACCTAGCACCCGAATTGCTGTTGTTGGTGTCATCTTGTATCTCTGGCCCGGGAATCATACGCGAGGACACGCAATGGGTGTCGCGACGTAACCGTGGAGGTGGTGGCCTCCCCTATTGTGCCTCAGCTCTGATGGGGAAGAATGGCAAAGCAGGATGGGTTAAAGATGCAACAAACTTTTCACATTTATGTGACAGGACTGTAATTTTCACATTTAACACTCCGTTAGATCTAATAGAAAGCTGATATTTTTCTGTAGGTGTGAAATTAACCTTTCAATAAAACTAAAAGCTATCTTGAGCATTTTCAAGCTGAAGTTTAAAATAGAGCAATTATGAAACTTGCTGAAAGACTGCCAAGTTTTCTTGTTGAAAACTGCTGCAAATGAATTATGTTTCCCTTGTGATTTATAGCACAGTGTGAAGAAACTTTAGTTTGTATTTAAATCTGCTTCCGTTAAAGACTATTTGCAGCTTAAAGAAATGTAAAGGGTTTTTTTTTTGGACAAAGTTGTCAAACTCCATCAGAGAAAACTCCTTTCAACATTTATTGCTACAAATTGCTGAACATGGCATTGTTTTTATGAATGCCACATGTAGTAATTGTATGTCTTGATCAAAGAAAATTTACAAATCAAGGGTGGCTGGTGCTAAACAAAGCAGCTCCCCGTCTTGTGGAGGCTGCTGGAGGCAGGCAGGCGGTTGAGGGGAGTTTTGTCTTTCCTTAAATCCCAGTGAAGCTGGGATCTTCCCTGTCATACTCAACTATCCTCAGGTTAAAAAAGAAAAGCTGAAATGGGTATAACTTTTGCACCCACACGCACATGCGCACACTCAGTGTCTGCGTAGCAGATGATGTAGCCAACAGGATTGCTACAGGACACTGGAAAGACTAATTGAGATAGCATCCATTCTGGAAATCCAGCCAACTTTGCATCCTACTCCTAAAAATAAGGGATTAAATACCCATTCACAGCTTGCTGCTCTCTTTTACACAGTGGCATTCACTGCAGGCTGAGAGGAAGAAATTCCTGGGGAAATGGAACACGGGGAAGATGGGTCAATCACGGTACCACAGCTGCAGTGTCTGGAAAGAGAAATGGAAGCTGCTTTGCTGGTCAGTTTTCTAGAAAGTGGATTGAACTTTCTGTGAAATATGGCTTATGGACATAGAGGATAGGAAAATAGAATGGGTTTGTATAAAGTATTTTTAAATAAGGAGTTAACATGAAAAATATTCCTATATGGAAAGACTTTGAGTCACCATATGCAGATACCACCTTTTCATATACAATTACACCTGCAGCTTCAGTTGGATGCTCATAAACTAGCTCCGCAGTGACCGTGAAAGCTTGACAAAGCAAGACATACCACTAATGCTAGGTGGTTATTAAAAATACACATGGTTGAAATAGTATATTCTATGTAATGACAAGGTAATTCTTTGAGGTATTCATATCTGAGGTCAAAAGCAAAAGAGCATTTATCTATGTAATTTCCTAATTGCATTCTGAAAATAGTACCTAAGAGGCAATAATTTCCTGTTCAAAGCCACCTCCACCCTCAGTGGTCCTCAGGCAGGAGGGGCAGGTCTGAGGGCAGGAGGCCCACCTGCCCCACCACCAGCACTGTGGCATAAGTGCTGGCTCCTGCAGAAGTGAGGGTGCCCCCTGGTGCTCTCCCCTGGCTGGGGAGCCCATACCCTTTGAGGAGAGTTTGCTGGCAGCCTGCTCCAGCCCTGCCAAATACTGACAGGTATCCCCCAGCTTCACAAGATCAAAGCATTTTGCTGTTTATTCTGGTTTAAATAATTAAAGGTGTAACTGTCACAGCTCCCAGATCGACAGTGCACTGTTCACAGCTGTATGCCCGCTGTGTTTGGGGTTAATTGGCTCAGCATGACCTGCCAGGGGATCACGCCCCACCCCCAGTATCTCTCCTCCTTTCCCTGCTGCAGCCTCTGCATCACCAGCCGATTCTTGCCACGTTCACCTTGCATTCAACTAGGGGTGGGCTTCGGTCAGGTTAGATACCACCATAAATGGGGCAGTTTGTGGCAAACAAGGCACTTGGGCTTAGTTTTACTTCACAGATGGTATTCCCAGCCTTGGTCTTGCTTGAAGAGCTTTGCTGTACTTGATGGACTGCTCTTTGGCACAGAATGAAGTACATCTGGGGACCTGTGCTGGTAAAGACACGTTAGCTCAGCAACAACTGAATTATTTGCAAACACCTCTGTGCCTGTGTATTTAATTAAAAACAAACCATTAACATGTCAAAGTAACTGATATTCTTGCAGTCTCCATAATTATCCTTCATAAATGTCAGTCATCTGTACGAGATTCATATATTGCCATCCATCCTAATAGGAGACAGGCTACTTGCATGGATTGTGCAGATGGGCTTGGTGCTATGAGCTTCAGCAAGGTGATGACGATTTGCATCATTGGAAACCTGTTTTGGTAAATGTAATAGCTGGTAGGTAATTGATTTCTTGGTAAAATTCAGCTCAGAGAGTGTGATGATTCTTTAAAAACACAGCAAAGTGGCTTCTAAAAGTGATGAATCACATTTCTGGTCTCATTTATACCAGTCTTGCATCAACATAGTGGTGAAATTTGTTGGGGATAGGTTCAGCTGTACTGGCACAGAGGTCAGCATTGATTTAAAGGATGCTGAATCTAGCTCTGCTGTCCCAGAGCCATCTGTGCAGCCCTATGAGGGGCTGGCTCCTGAAAACACAGAGGACTTGATCCACTGTTGATAGCCTTTGAACTGGAGTGAATCAAACATCCAGCACAGATACTGAGGATGGGAAGAAAGTCAGTGTCTTAAAAAGCATGAAAAGGACTTTTGTCATGGTTGCGTTGTGTGTCAAGTCAGTGTGAAAAAAGGTGGAGGTCACTCATAGTGCAGAAGTAAATGCTGAAGTGCAGTGCTCACCATCAAGGCTCTGGCACACAACAGTGGGCACATGGGGACTCCAGGTTCACTGTCAGAATAGTGCTGTGTAGGAACACTACTTGAAATTTGGATTTTCAGTGTATTTTTAGCATAGAGAATATCAGTAGCTATTGTAATGGATAGAAAAATGGAAGGTGTTTTTTGGGTTTTCTTTTTTCTTTCTGTTTGTTTGTGCATTTTCCCTTCGTGCACGTACTCTGCAAGAACTTGAACGGTGGGAACACTCCACAGGTGCTCAGATGGGGAGGGTGCTGCCCCAGTGGATAACTCTGGGAAATTACTTTCTCCTGTCTGAAATCGCTTGACTGCAGTTCCAACCATAATTATAAGTTGTCAAAAAGCTGCAACAGATACTGAATTTTTGCCAAAGTTATTCTTAGAAAATGAGCTATACCTGGGCTTGTGCTATAAACAGCACCAAGAACTCATCAGAAACTCCTCATGGTACTGAATATTGAAAATGATGCCACACCAACAACCAGGAGCTTAGCAGCAGCCATGGGTTTGAATTACTCTTGGTTTATGGTAAGTTGCCAATACTGAGGGGAGGTTTTGGCCACCACTTATTATCTAAGAATTTTTCTGTCTCCAATTCTTTTCCTGGAGCCTCATCAAAATGACCAAATTAGCTCCAATTAGTTGCTAGGTTTTTATGTTTCCACTTCAGCTGAATGGTTTGCTATTGCAAGATGCAAGAGGGAAATATTTGTGCTGGATTCTGAAGGGATTAGGTTCTTGTAAAGCTATTAATCTTGGAAGCTGATAAAAAAGATAGGAAATCCCATTTCCTATTTCAGAGTATAACACTCTTCCTTATGCAGTTAACAGCACAAGAGGCCTCATTTTCATGGAAACCTCCAAAGATTTAAATTTTCTGTTGCCAAGAAAGCAACATTTTCTTCAATATACCTACTTCCTTTCCCCAAGGTCCTTCAAAATTGCTGTTTACATGAAAAACCTTATTCAATAAAACACAGTTGAGAGATTTCAAACAGCTCTCATTTTAATCAAGTTAACAGAACTCTCTTTACTCTGTAGAATAAAGATTTCTTTGATAGCGAGTTACCTGCCAGTTCTTTCCAGTTTTGAGTTACCTGAGAGCATTTGTGATGTTTGGTTGGGTTGTCCTGTCTGAAGCTGAGCTGCAGAGAGGATAAAGGGTTGCTGCAAGGTCCTTCACACCTATCACTTGCACTGTTTGATTATTATTTTTTTATTCTCACCCCTGGATCCCGCTTATAAGCGCATATGTAACAGATGTTAAAGTTCCCCTGACTAAATCATGTCTCCACAAAGTGGAGAAAAGGCCGCGCATTGCAAAAGTTTCTAAATTTCCCATCAAAACAAGGGTACAGGTGCAATAGTCACAGAGTTAACTGGCCTTCTTCAGCTGCCCAGTAGCAACAGGAGGCTGTTCAGGGAATTTCACAAACTTTTTGAAGGTGGGATAATTAATTATCAATTATTTTGTGGCTACCCCTAGGGAAAAAAAAAAGTGCCTGTTAAAAATGGATTAAAAGAGAATAGATTTCTATATTTAACAAGGCCAGAAAATATTAATATGCAAGTGTAGGGAAATGGCTAATGAACAGTATTCGTTCTTACTAAGGCAATCTATAACCTCTTTGAGTGCTACAAGTGGTGGGGAAGTTACTGCTGAAGTGACTAGAATTAATGAGCTGTCTCAGGAATTTTGTCAAGTCTTTCTCTTTCTCCTGAGGAGATGGATATATTCAGAGAGAGGCAGAGAAAAATTTTCTTTGTATCTGCTTAAAGGTTGAATGATCATGAAGGCTATAAAACCCCTGAGCTTAGGAAGATCTTCATGCTGAATTTTTATGGGAGCTTTGAGGAGCACCAGTCCCATTAAGTAAAGAAATACATTTAACCTCTTCAATCTGCTGGTTTACCTCCTACGGCTCCAATCCATCAGGATTCTTCAGTGTATGAGCGTGTTTAAAATGGGAGCGGTAGCATGAATACACTGGACTTTGGGCTTTGATGTTGGTTTTTAATAAAGACACTCGTCTGCAGCTTGCACAAAACTGTTATTAACGTTTTCCCAGGTCCAGATTGATTGAGCCATCCTACACTTAACTAATTATTTACGTAGCAATTACAGGAGTTTTAAAGGGAAACAAAAGCTTGAAGGTCTTAACGTGTTTTGTCAGTGACTGAATCTCAGGTGAAGCTGCCTCATTTCTTTTGTAGCTACGTTTTGGGTGAAGTAGAAATAGACCCCTACTTTTCCTTCCTATAGAGGAATGCTGATGCTCACAATTGCCACGTGAAGTAGTTACACCTCCGTATGTCCTACCTGGCAGTAATGGAAAGGTAAATGCATATTTACTAGAGTAGCTGTGCTATGGCTTACTCAAAGGCAGCTTATTCACATGCCCATGTCACAAACTGGTATGTTTTCTTAGATCAGAACTTCTGAGGAGGGCTCGGGTGCATATTCACCCCCTTCTTCGCGGCTGAGATCTTGGTTCAATGAAGAGCTAACAAAGGGGCATCCTCCTTCTTTAAAAGTATTTCTTTCAAGAAATCAAAAGGTCTCAAAGGCTCAGGGTGCGAGTTTGAGCATGTGTATATATGCATGTATTCACAATTTCCTGTGGCAACTGTCATCATCCTTTTATTAAAAATCTCTCGCGCATATCTACAGATATATATAAATTGCATGTAGGAGTTGCTCTCTCCTGTATCCGAAGAAGAGTGAAGAATAAGTAAGGGAAGATACAGGACAGAAATGACATTAACATTTTGTGCCTGTGTGTAAAAGTGCTACCTATAATTAGACAGCGTGAGCAAAGAACAGCAAACTTTCTCCTGTTTTTCACTCTTCTTTTGCACTCAGGACTGTGGGTCACTTCCCCATAAGTACAGGAACCTGCTAGGCTGCAGTGGGTGAGTCAGCTGAGCATCTCCCCCTCCCAGCTGGGAAGCGATACTGCAGGAGCTCTGCTTCAAACGCTGGGCTGGGATGGAAGTGAAGAGACTGAGCTGGAGTTAATTTTCCCCGTAGCAACCCCCCCCAGTGCTGTGCTTTGCACTGAGAGCTGGAAGGGTGATCACACCCCCGTGGTGTGGCTGCTGCTGGGCAGGGCTCGCACAGCACCAAGGATGGGTTTCAACATTCTCCCTGCAGTGGGATGGGGTGGGCAAGATCTTGGGAGGGGACATGACTGGGACAGCTGACCCAAACTGACCAAAGGGATATTCCATACCGTATGATGTCAGCTTAACTAGAAAAGCTAGGAAAAGGAGGAGAATGGGGGGGATTTGGCTTGTCCTCCAGAGCAACTGCTACGCATTTGGAGCCCTCCTTCCTGAAAAGGGCCAGACATCTGCTGGTGGGAAGTAAAGTTTAAATCTTTGTTTTCTTTTGCTTCTGTGCACAGCATTGCTTTGCTTCTTCATTGAACTGCTTTTGTCTTAGCCCACGAGTTTCATCTTATTTTTCTTCCCCTGGTCCAGCTGAGAGGAGGGGGGGAAGTGATAGAGCAGCTTGGTGGGCACCACAGTGGCCAAGGACAGGTTTGCAGGGCAGCCCTGTGCAAGCAGCAGAGAGGCAAGCAGAAGGGGAAAATAAGTCCTTTTGTAGGGTTTAGTTTCGATTATTTTTATTTTTAAAATATTAAATAGGAGGCTTGAACAAAGAGGTGGCAGTAAGTAAAGAACCATGTGATGCCTAGAGTGTTCTATGTGCAGAACAAGTGAATAAATGCTGGGTTTGCCACCAGTCTTGTAAAAATTTAACTGCAGGGTTCAAAAGGGTTTTGTTCCAGTTAGGAAAAAAAGGAAAGAAGCTGTTTTCAACAGTTGCCTATGGTTTCATATGGGAAATGCAACCTGTCCTGGGAAGTTTTCCTGAAGAGTGGTAAGCACTTTGAGACTATCTTTATAAAGAGAGGATAAAATAAATACATTCTAGACTGAAAGATGTCATAGAAATGGTTCCAGTATCACCAACAGTAAACGCGTAGCTCCTGCATAAAAGCTCTAGGCAGTCCTGTCAAATACTTGCAAAGGAAGTATGTTGCAAATCCTTTGTACATAAGCCCAGCATCCTATCCTGTGAAGAAGTTAAGACCAAACGCAGGACACTTAACAGTAATAAAATCCCACTCTTTACCCTTTGCAGTGACTGTTTTGTCTATGAGCATTGAATAGCTCTGCAGCAAAGCTTGAAGTAAGGTCTGCACTGGAAAACCTCATTATAAGGTTTTAATAATATGAAAACTAAATTCCATGGCAAACGTCAGGGCTGATCGGTGTTCCGAGATGTCTTTATGCAAAATCTGCTGCCAGTTCAAATTAACATCTCACATAACTAGCCCTGGAAGGAGAAGTGATCATCTGAGTGATGAACAAGCCTTGGTTTCTGTCCTTGCTCATGCCCTGCCCCGAGGCTAATCCTCATCCTTCAGAACAGCTCTTGAAAAGCCTGTGGAAAAGGTGTTGAATCATGGTTCATGAGGTTTAAGCAGAAAATGAAAGTATTTTATCATAGCTTAAATGTCACAAGTGCCTGCTGGAAGCTTGTATTTACAGTGCACTTGGCACCTGCATCCTTCTGTGGGAGGGAGATGGACTCTCATCTCTCCTGGAGGCATCCAGCTCTGAGCCTCAGGGTTAGATCTGTCTGCAGACAGCAGGTAACTGCACAGGGATGTGACATCCCTGTACAGGGCACAATGTTAACAGCAGTTACTCAATTCTGTCTGGAATAAACTGGAGTATTTGTGAGGTAATGAGTGCCTTGGTATAGACCTGTGTGTTTGGGTACTTGAGCTCTCCAGCACAGAAAATCATGGTTAACAATTAGAGGTTTAGAAGATTATATATATGCAAAATGTAAGTAATGGAAACAAATAAGTATATTTATGGCATTTAAAATCACATGAGGCCAGGCAGCAATATCTGCTTCTGCAAAGTGCAATACCTCTCTTTCAGAGGTGCACTTCTGAGCTGTTGCAGGTGCTGTTGGTGTAAGGATGTTGCCTCCACCCTATGACAGTCCCCAGGTCAACATTTTTCAAAGGCCCGTTAGTGCCTGAGTGCAGAGGAAGGTCCCTGACTGGGATCTTCAGTGTGGTCAAGGAGGGAGGGAAATCTTGCAGTTTTCTCAAGACCTTTCTAGGAGTCCCAGTAAGCGCTGCTCTCTCTGCATGTAGTCATCTAAAAGCACTGAATATTTGCCCTGTGAGCCTGTGGAGGTTGAGAGGCTGCTGCAAACAGCACAGTTTTTGTTTCTGCTGTTTTATGAGAGAGCTACTGGAGGGGAAGGGAGCACTGTGCCTGGGGATGGCAGGGGGATGTGCACCCAACCAGGGAGGCAGCAGCAGGTGGAGGAAGCCAAGATGCAACCAAGAGGAGTGGGAATGAGTTGGCTGAGTGAACCTGCTGCCCCAGCAGCTTTCATAGCTGAGGTCAATGCCTTGCCCTTGCCTGCTAAGACATGCTGCCCAGATTGATGCTGCTGGTCGTTAGGGCATGTGATGCTGCCAGGGTTGTGGGCAGCAGGCCATGGGTGAGAGCAGGGCTCCGTTGCTCACTGGCCAGAGGGACCCCTGCACCAGGCAGCATCGAGACAAGCTCCCTACCTGACAGGCTTCGTGTCTTCCAGTGCAACTGTTGACTATGCTGGGAATACTGACTGTGTAATTAAGACACAGTGCATCTTTTTCGGTAGGGTTGTATTCCCAAGAGTTGCTTCTGCTGAGTTCTGTGGGGACCTTTCCATTGAGCCAGGCCTGAAGGGTGGAAATGTGTGCTCAGAACTGCATGCCAGTGCGGGTGATATTCCAGGCAGTGAGAATATCTCTGTGCAAAGCCCGAACATCCTTGTGTCCCCAGGTAGCGGATGAGGAAAAAGCTTATCCACCAGTCCTTGCTGGAGACCTGAACTGGAAAAGGCAGGAAGGGGGAGAGAGGCCATGCCCTGGCTGGGGTTGCTGAGTTCAGCAAAGCTCCTCAGTGGTACTGAGCAATAACTGCCTCAGTGCTCTGAAGGTGGAAAACATTAAAGCAGCATTGTGTCAGCTTCAGTGTAAAGAGGGAAAGCCCAGTGAGATACTTGCTGGCCTCAGGATGTCCCCATCCCATGCTGTGATGGAGGAATCGTTGAAAGTTAAAGGAAAGTCTATTACTCATTAATATAAGGACTTTACTGAAATTTCCCCAAGGCTTTTAATAGGCAAGAAACACATCTTAATAAGCAAGAAGTACAAAAAAACCTCCCTAAAACTTTAATTGCTGGGCTATAACTTTGCAACTGGCAATCTCGCTTTTAACAGATCTTCTGTACAGCTGGATTGTCAGCTAAAGATATTAGTTTATAATTAAAATGCTGGCAGTTCCTTAATTATAGGTACTGCTACAATATCATTTACCACTGTAATTGTTTGGCTTTCTGGTGGGGAGCATGAGTAATTATTTTTCTTCAGGATCTTCAAATAAAATATTACTGGAAAAGATATGGTCATCATGTCAGTCCACCAGCAGCAGGAACATACTGTGCTGGTGCGATGCGTGGCACAACTGGTCAGCAGGCAGTTCTGCAGGCCAAACTGCTTCCAGAAAGCAAAGTTTCAGGGTGAGTAGTTCAGCCACTTGGGCTGACAGCAGAGTAGGATCTGACATGGTAAATGCTGGGGTTGCTCTCTCCCCTTGGCTACTGGAGAGCTGGAGTGGCTGTGCTGATGACAGGGAGGTAATAAAGCTGTCCAAGAGCTTGGTTCCCATCTTGTGTGAAACCCTACCTCTAGTTTGTTGCCAAAAATTGGAGCACTATCAACAGAGGAACTTTTTCTACTTGTTCAGTACTTTGTCTAAATGAGAAGTAGCAGAATTGCACACTAACTTCAGTGGCCAGATCCTGGCACATGAAGCCCTGGAGAAGCATGGATGGGCTGGGGCTGCCACAGGGAGGTCACATTCAGGTGATCCTGCTCGGCTGTGTGACAGAGCCCAGCTCGTCCCGTGGCCACAAGGACCTGGGACAATTACACGATGTCCACTAAGAGAAAGTCAGTTGGACAGCAAGAAGTAAAAACTTCTCAATGGGAATGTTCAAGAGTTGAAGCCAGGATCCAGAGAGGCTGTGGGACCTCCATCCCTGGGGACACTCAAATACCCAGGTCCAGGATCTGAGTAACCTCACCTAAATCTGGAGCTGGCCCTACACTGAGCAGGAGGTTGGCCTAGAGACCTCCAGAGATCCTTTGCAACCTAAATCATTGAATGATTTTGTGTGCCTGGTGCAAGTACCTTATCTTTAACTGTGAGCTAAGAAAAGGCAAAGATAAACAAGTCACCTTGTGTCCAGGAGGGGACAGGAGGGATGTGCAGCATCTGCACAGAGTGCCTGGCAAGGCATGCCAGGTGTCTTGCATGCATGGCAGGAGCTGCTCTGCTATGGAGCCCCAGGAACAGGCATCTCCGAGTGATGTAGTGTCTTTGTGGCTTGAGTGCTCTGTCCAAGGAGCTTTACAGCACTTTAGCAAACAGACACAATCTGCCCCTGTTGCACTCACTGGGAATTGCTGCCAAAATTAATGAGCAGGAGGAGGACTGGGTGCTGAACCCAGCCTGCTGCAGCTGATGCAGTTAATCGTGGCACAGCAACAGGCAGGTAGCAATTTAGAGATAACACAACTGGGAATCTTTCTTGTCTCATTTGCACTGATGTATCTGTGTAACCGGTTCAGTTTGGTCAGTTACTATTATTTCTTGGTGAAATTGCTGCTTTCTGCTTCATGTGCCAAGTCTCTTCCCCCGCTGCCCCCCTGGGAGATGAGCAATTGCACCGCAAACAAGTGGAGGAAGTTTGACAATGGGTGACAACAGGACAATGTAAAATAGCAAGTTAGCTGAAGTTATCAGCACTTCCCCAAGTAATGAGACAAATAATGACGAGTATTTACTCCTCCACTGTGGCTCTGTGTTTTTATCACTGGTGGAGGTGTGGGAGTGGAAGCAGTGGAGGAGGCTCTGGTCTGGCTCTATCAAGAAGCTGTGGTAGTCATGGGTGTGAGGCTTGGAACCACAGTTGGGATAAAAATGGGAACCTCTGAGATGTGTGTGATTTATTCAGTTTCAGCTTCCAGAAGTGCTTTTGTACAGTCTACCTGGTTTCCAGTTGCAGCAAGGGGGGGGTGTGTGCACACATACATGGACATACAGAGACTATAGGTCTAGTCTTGGACAATGGGGAATAAGGCAGGGACAAACAGCTCATGGTAATTTTTTTCTGCTTTTTCTTTATTTTTCTTCTTTTTTTCTTCTTTCTGCTCTTCTAAGAAAATAAGTCCACTGACTGACATGTAGTTTAATCCTACAGCCTGTCTTTGAGCACTCTGCCCTGAGGATGTGTTATGTTTTAGCTGTTTCTCCCAGTAGAGCAGTGTCCCACAGTTTCTTTCTGCACCCAGGAGGCTTGATCTGCAGCTGGCTGTGTGCAGGTTACAAGGTTTTTGAAGTCCTCTGCTTGCTACTTGCATTAGCAGGAGAAAGGAAATATTCCCACCAGTCTTCAGCAGTTCTCGTCCTCAGGCACTGTTAATGGCATAAACCATCTATATCACTTGGCAGCAGGCTGCAGAGGGAATTGGCACACTTGAAAACCCCATGACATCGGATTAAGAAAGGATCCACAGGCCAAGTAAACACTGGCAAAGCCCCAGCTTGCAGGAGTGGGGAGCAGGCAGCTCTGGGCAGAGCCCGCAGTCCCTCACTGCATCCCCAGGGCTGGGCTTGCCCAGAGCAGCCTTTCTGCTGGTCCTGCAGTCCAAACTCTGTTGGTGCTGCCAAAAAACCCATTTGCTTTCCTTACGACTTTACTCTCAAACCATGCTATGATGGTTTCGTTCTTTCCCATTTTATTTTTTTGTTTGTTTTATTTGAGTGGTTTTGCAACCTCACTGCATCATTCTCAGCACAGCCCCTTAGCCAGATCACAGTGTTTACTTCATAAGACTTGCTACCACTCTGAGCCTAAAGAAAAGTTGTTGTTGGGTGCTAGCTGCAGCCCTTACACAGCGTCTAGAGAATCAGCATCATGTGAGAGGCCTGAAATACAGGTGAACTGTTTCATTTTACTGTATATTACATTATTTGGTGTAGGACGGTATACCAGTGTCAGCTGATGCACTCGTGGGATTGGGGTCCGGGTTTAGTCCTATCAAGCTTAAGGAATGTCTTTATCTGCATCTTGAGCCACTGTTTTGCAGTGGAACACAAATCTCCTTTTTACATCTCTTTACATCCAGTAAGTATGCTGGCTATTTACTGTATTGGAGCAAGGAGATTACACAACGGTTTTTCCTCACATACCTTGAGATCATTTGCCATTGCTTGGTGTACTTAGTGAAGCAGCTGGCAGCTTGATGGGTGAGGCAGCAAGGAGGAGAAAGGGAGAGAACTTAAGCACAAGTTAAATACAAATATAATCTGTCTATTCAAAGAGGAATTTGCTGTCTTTTTCAGCATCCTTCTGAATGAGTAGTACCGAAATGTCAAACCCAAACACACCCCAAATACACTGCTTTGCTCCCCCAGCTCTTCGCACAGCCTTTATGCCCAGGCATGTCCTGGGGAGTGCTGCCCAAGCAGCCAGGCTAGATCCCTGTCCCCCCCTCACTACCAGCTTTTACCCCATGTAGAGAAACAAAGGGATCCACGGGCATTGCCAAAGTCCATGCAACATACAAGAAGAAATCTTCCCTTGGTTTTGGTGGATTTTATGGGGCCAGGAAAGGTTGGTCCCGGAGATTCTGGTTTCTCCATCAATGTGCCAAAGTGTGCTGGGAAGAACTTGTTTTCATATATGAGAAACTGAGTGAATATGTGCCTCTGACAGGATAAGTCTTGAGATGCAGAAGTTGTCTCATTCTTTCAGTGAATCCTTCTGATGTTACATACCAGCAAATAGTTTTGATGCTCACATTTTATTTGACCGAGGCACAGGTCTCCTAGGGAAGGTTTCTGTCATCGGGTCCATCAATTTGCCTTCAATCACTTCTCTAGTCACCTCAATAAAATGTCAGGCTGTTCTGTCAAAAGGGCAGAGATCTCACACAGCTCTACAAGCTTTGAAAAATAACCAGCACATATTGGCCAGCCCATGGAAAAGTTCCAGCATAACCTGTCTCCCAACACCAGGGCATTCATGGATGTGTAGGCAGGTAGTGGATGCTCCTGCCATGGGAGATGTTCCCACTGCAGTTTTGCACCATGCTGGGTACTGGGGACACTAATGACAGGGGTGGTGGCCCCAGTGCTCCATGGCCCTCCAGTCCTAGCAGTCACAATAACAAAGCAAATTAGAGTTGATCCAAAAGCTTTTTGTGAATTCATGCAGAATAAGTCAAAAGATATTGATGCTAACAGGCACTAAGAAAAAGAAAGAAATCAAGACGTTAATTTTTTTTTTTTTCCCACCAAGTTTCCTGTCAAATAAGTGAAAGCATCTTGCCCTTCAAATTTCCACCACATTGTAAGAGTTTCCTGCATGTAACTGGGAGAAGGTGCTCTGGGCAGTGGCAGTTGTTTCCATGTGTTATGTTTAAACTTGTCCCTTGTGCTTAGTAATGAACCAGAGGCTTTTGGTTTCAGCTTTGAAGCTTAGTGTCATTTAGCAGTTTTTTTAGCAATAATGCAATGCTTTAGGGAAAATATGTTGTTTGGAATAGGAGCTAATACGTGGGGAGTTTGGTGCAGCAAGTTTGATGTAAAGATGAAGGTTCATATAAGGCGATATAAGTGTAGCAATGCTTTATGTAAGAGTCATTGTAAAGGTGGCTTCAGACACCTTGCCCTGCCAACTTATAAATTATATGTTGGGGTTTTTTGTTGCAAAAGTGCTACTAGTGGGGCTTGTTTGTTACATGCAGTACACACTGTTATTTCCAGCGTGTACTTATGATGAAACAGTTTTATGTTGAGAAGAGCATGATCCTTTCCTCCTTGGAGATAAACCATCATTTTAAATTCTCTTGGTGGTGACTTTTCCATGGCAAGCACACTTGCAATGTGTAGAAAAGGTTGTTTAGTTGGTTTTATTTAATTTTCCTTAATGTGAAAGCAATTTAAAAATGTGTGTGTCTGGGCTGTTTACTATTTAAGGAATTTTCACTCAGTATAACACTTTTAGCAAACTTTTGCTGAGTTTCTCACTGTGATGCTGCAAATTCTGAGCATCCTGATATCAAATGATCCTGAAACGTCTCTTGCCTTGGCCTTGGGCTGCTGGGGTCATGTGTGCTGGAGGCAGGAGAGCCTTGTGTGCTGGAAGATGCTTGACCCGTGCCATAAGCACTGTAAGACTCTTCCTGCCTTTGTGTGGGAGAGGCAGCTCAGAGGGCTGGGTATCTGGCTGCTCTTTAACATCAGTGTGAAAATTAAGTATTGGTTACCATCTGCTTGTAGGGATCTTATCAATGCTTATAAATATCTAAAGGGTGGGCATCAAGTGAATGGGGCCAGTCTTTTCAGTGGTGCCCAGCAACAGGACAAGGGTCAATGGACACAAACCGGAACCCAGAAAGTTCCATCTGAACATGAGGGAAAATTTCTTTGAGAGTGAGAGAGGTTGTGGAGTCTTTCTCTGGAGATAATCAAAACCCTCCTGGCTGTGATCCTGGGCAACCTGCTCTGGCTGACCCTGCTTTAGCAAGAGGGTAGGACGAGATTGTCTCCAGAGGTCCCTTTCCAACCTCTACCATGCTGTGATTCCGTCTCATGCCATGGGGCATTATAAAGAACGAAGGTTTCACCATTGCACTTTTTGCTCCTTGGCAGTGTTTTGTGTAGTTCAGAGCATTTTAGGACGGGCTGTGAGAATTGGAATAGTTCAGGTGTGCATTGAAGGTGAGCAGAGAAACCCCTCTGTGGTTTCTAACAGCTCCAGGCACCAGCGGGGCTGTCTGCGCAGGGTAAATAGAAACCTAAAAAACACCAGAAACGGTTTAAAAAGCCCCGTGAGGCCGGGAAGGGACGGGAACACCCACGCCTCGGGCCGCGGCACAAGCTCTGCTGGCAGCGCGCGGGCCCGGGGACAGGCGAGCGGCGGCCAACCGGGCCTCTGCCGCCCCCTGCCGCCCGGGCCCCGCCACCGCCACCGGCTCCGGCCGCCGCAGAGGCCCCTGCCCGGCGGTGACGGGCGCGGAGCTCCGCGCCCCGCCTGCTCCAGAGATTCCCGCGGGGCTCCGTTCCTCCGGAGGGGGGAGATCCACGCGAGTCCGGGGCTCAGGGGAGAGAGGGAGGCGTGTGAAACAGGCGGGAGCGCGGAGTCTCTGCCGTTGGGAATGAGGGAGTTGGGGATTAAGTTTTGCGCCACTGGGGTGGAAACTTCAGTTCTCCCGAATGCGATGAATCATTTCGGGTGCGAGTTTCGGAGCTGTCGGTGAGCCCGCGGGGCCTGCCCCTCGGGTGGTGTAAGCCAGCGAACCTCCTCGCTGTCAGCTCCAGCTTGCCCGGCTCCTGGGAGCGGCGGGAGTTCCTGTAATCCACATGTGTGGCCCCACGCAAAAGCTACACCAAACTAATGTAACCGATGTAAAAAAATCGAGTTTCCTTCAGAGTTCCTTCGTCGTGGGTTCCTCATTCCGTACCAGCTCCTACCATTCAGTCAACACCAGCCGCAGCTGCCCAACACCACCAGCTCTCTGCTTCTAGCAACGGCAGACCTAGACCTCCTGCTTATGAAACAAGCCCTCCACCACTTCACCCTGTGCAGGGGTGTCAGGCCACTCCTCCTTCCCTTCAGGACCACAGACCACAGGCATACTGCATCTCTGGCTTTAGGATTACTCTTGAATACCTGGGAAGCTCCTCAACACAAGGATGCCTAGTCCCCTTGGATGTACTGGGTCCCAGCCCTGGCATCCCATTCCCCAAGCGCCTTTGGCATGTGGCAGCAGCCTCATGCAGTGAAGCCACGCCAGCTCTGCTGGCTTCTCACCCACTGCCAGTAGGCAGGTGAACATGGGGTGTTTGTAGGTAGGCTGTGGTGCACCCTCTGCTCGGACATTCTGCTCCACACCTGGCTTTGCCTCCCGGCTGTTACGGTGCTGCCCTGTACGTGGGGCAGGAACAGCTTTCTTGTTCCGTCTTTGCACAATCCTTAGCAACACACGGGCCCTGGGCTACGAGTGGTGCTTCTGGGCACTTCTGCAACACAGATAGTAACGTTTATTAAAACAGACTTGGGAACTGAAGGCTGAGGTAGCCCAAGAGCACATCTGACATATAGGATGAAGCACTTATCTACTGCTAACTTGCTCTCTTTGGGGTATGTTGTGTGTGCGTGTGTATATATCTATCTATATAAAGTAGTTCATACACTAGTATAGTATTTCTCTAGTACATGTATTCTAGAAAATATAAATCACACAGGTTCCCAGAGCGAAACTAATGGTATTTGCCTATATTTTTGAATTTCTTTTTTCTTTTTAACTCATAAAAAAAGGAGAACCTTCTGAAAGCTAAGAAAAGAAGTGGGGGAAAGGATGGTACAAGTCAGCTGTGACAGCTGGAAAACTTACAAGTATCTAAAATAATAAATAATTTCTATCTTGTAAATCTTCAGGACTTATTTTTTGCAATTTTCTTGGCTGGTAGCAGCTGTCTTCAAATTACCATGGTTTCAGAGATATCCATCACTTGGCAGTGTGTCATCATGACCTTCTTTCTCTTCCTTCCTCCCTCCATCCGTCTATGGAGCTCACTAAATCTCTCAAAAAATTCTGCCTGAGTTACCAGTTCTGTCCAATTACTCTCCCTCTACCACTCTCCTGTTTTGGAGAGGACAGAAAAACAAGTCCTGGTACAGAAAATGTCATCACTTGAGCATCTTTCTGTTTGTATTTTTGCATCTACATGGCAATGGCATTAAGATGGAACATTTAGGAATGTAATACTCTTGCAGCTCAGAGAGGGACAAGGCAAATCCTAGAACAGGAAAGAGTTATTTAAACAGTGTGGTTGTTGAGAACATGAATTTAGATGTATACAGATTTTTATACGTGTGCATTTAAAGTCAACGTAGGTAAGCAGCATTATAGCAGGACAGCTTTCCAGGCAGGGATGAAACAGTGACTATCTATCTATTGGTAAAGGTAGCAAGGTAAAACACAGGAAGTTCCACCTCAACATGAGGAAAAACTTCTTCACTGTGAGAGTGAGAGAGCACTGGAACAGGCTGCCCAGAGAGGCTGTGGAGTCTCCTTCTCTAGAGACTTTCAAGACCTGCCTGGATCTGTTTCTTTGTGGCATGCCTTAGGTGTTCCTACGCTGGCAGGGGGTTGGACTTGATGATCTCCAGGGGTCCCTTCCAACCCCTGCCATGATTCTATGATCTGTGCCTTGGAAATATGACACAAAAGAAACTTCAATAGAAGAATCAAGGAGTTGCAAATACCTATGTTCAACATATGCAGAGCAGATTTGATCCTTGAACTTGGGGCTTAATAACAGAGCAGGTTAAAAGTTGCCTGGTTTTGAGTTTCATTTGATTCTGTTTCTCTTTTCATACAAATGTTCAAGAGGTTAGAGGTATGAATATTGAACAAAGTGGAATTTAGGATGTCCCCCAGAGGCTGCATTTGCAATGCATTGATGCCGCTTTTAGTTGCATTCCGAGGTGCACGGTGACATCACCCTCTTGCTGCCACATTGCACCAGGGCCACTTGGTTTTCTAGGGCAGTAACTGCTTTTCAAGATTGCATCACTGTAATTCACACTAGAATATACTCGTTGCTTTGCCACGTGTTTGTATTGCTTCTCTTCCACACCAGTTTTGTTCCTGTGTGTGTATTCCTTACCAGAGGGACAGACTCACGTACTGGCATGTTTCTGAGCAGGTTCTATACAGAGACAGTGCAAGTTCCAAGATAAGATACTTGAGTGATCCCAGTAAAATTCCAAAGTACTGGGTAAAACAAAGAATGGAAAAAATAGAGGTTTTTCATAACAATGCTGTTACACAGACCATTTTTAGCTGGTAATTGTCATCCACCTCTGCACCAAAATATAAAGCAGGTAGCTCATGGAGGGCCTTTCATACATAAAAAATGTTAATATCCTTTAAAAGTGTCTTGAGACTTTGTCTTTATGATTTTCTCATGAATGTATGAATGAAGAAGGTGACTCCTCCCTCATTTGGCAATAATTTAGTACTGCTGCTTTACAAAGTATTTTACTAGTCGCTGTTGTTAGGAAGGGGAAAAAAACACAGAACAGTAAATACTGTTTAATTGTATTTTTCATATTAAATCCCTTTTGTTTGTTTACCCTGCCCCTCCACCCCCAACCTGTAAAATTTTAAGTGCATGAGAAGCACTGCATGTCTACACAGGCTCGGTCAGGCAAACCTGAGCTTCCCCTCTGTTCTGAGTTGACCAGCTGTGAACTAGAAGACTTTTGACAGCTTATTAGTCCAGGGCTGCACTGCACTACTGAAGTTGTGTGACTTCTAGTTCAGCTGGCTTGCCTTTAGCAAACCTGGAATGTGAGCAAAACAAGCTCAGATATGTCTGTTCAGCCCAACGTACACAGAGCCACAGCCACTGAAGGTGGGAATTATATGGCATTTAGACTATTGAAGTGCAAAGTCAAAATCCTGGAAATCCCCCTCGCCTATCTTGAGGAGGCGGCTCTGTTCTACATAACATTGTTACTTTACTTCAACCAAGTATGCTTATGACTCAGTCTGTGTGAGATCCAAAACATGTTCCTTTACCCAAACCACTGAAGGCTTGATTTAGCAGGTGTTTTAGGATATGTCTAACAGGTAGTGACATGACCTCCTAGCGCCCCTTGTTCCTTCCTCTCTGCCTTGCAAAAGCTTAATTCTCTTCTCTTGTTGGGAAGGTTGAAACCTCTATTTCCTAGCTCCCAATAGACTGCTCAGACTGCAGGATGATCCAGGTGGACAGATTCTACCCTCCCTATTAATAATATAGGTATCTGAGATTCTTTAACATCATGATTGCCACTCTTCTGCTTCGGTTTGTCATCATGAGAATAGAAGTGTTCCACCATCTGTTTCAGGAAGTATGATGTATTTCTAATAATCAGTTGACAGATAAAATCCAGAAGCAGATTACAAATGGTATCAAGATTAGATTCCTGGTTCTGTAAGAACAAAAATTTTAAACTGCAGTTTTAAATGTGTCACTTCAAAATGTGAATTTTGGTGTGGTTGCAGAGAACACAGCATAGTGAGGCTCACATCACTGCAGTTCTTGCATTACCTTAAGGAAAAAAAAAAAGAAAGAGTAAAGCTAGAACAGTATGGGTTTTGTTGTTTTACACCCCTTGACAAGCGTTAATTCTATAGAAGTAATTTGATTTATATGAAATTGGTAAATTCTAGTTTAGTCTAGCTTAAGTTCTAAAATGGCAGTTACTTTGAAAAATTAAGACCCTACTTAGTTCAGTTTTAGGTCCTATCTGGACCTAGGGTACGGAAACTCTGGGACTCGTGCAAAGATGCACTGCCCTCAGTCCAAAGTCAAATCAGAAAAGGAGGCTTTACTGTTAGGCTCGGTATCTACTAAAAATAGGAAACTCTTTGTAAACACCCTTTATTGACATGTTTCGCAAACACCTTAGCTCACAAGTACTATGCAGAAGTTTCATCCTTTGTAAAAGAAAATACATTTCTTGCCACAGATTACAAAGTAAGTGGATTAACGTAAAGCACCTGTCTGCACGGATCTGTAACTGTCTTCCCCTAAAACATAAGCAAAACAAGTATTTTCTGTATAAAAATTCACATAAAAAACCTGTCATCTCCTTCTCTCTTACTGTTGGTTTCAATCCAAAGTGAAGGATGTTCTTCAGTAGTATGGTCAGTAGGCTTCATGTTGCATCTACTGTTTGGTCTCTGTTTCCATCTGAGTTTCTTGAGATTCTTCAGCTTCTGAAAGTTTTTCATCATCTAAAATTCAATATTACTGTTAATCAAACACGCATTTTATTTATATTTACAGACTATGTTGCAGAGCTGTGTCCCACTTAAATATTTTCTGTTGATTGCCTAAAATGCATACTTGAGTACCTCATTATACAAAATGCTATGTTCAAACAAAACAATTCACAGTTTAAGGCTGCTCTCTGTAACAGCTATTACAGGAAACATGGGGTAAACCCTACAGTATCAATTTAAGCAAATTGTGTTCTCGTTACCTATTAATGGTTTATCTCAAACTGAAGCTGTCCCTTTCACTAAACTTTTATTCCTTCACAAAATCCTGGAAGCTGAGTAGTAATCTATACATTCATGTGAAGCTGTATTTTAGAGACTAATACTTAAGCAACTGTTAGTAACACATAATAACCTTCTGCTAAAGTGCACCTAGAGTTAACAGTTCATTCTGCTTAAGAAGATCTAGATGGCCTTAGAGAACGAAAGTCTGCTCTTATAGCCATCTCTGCATGTTAATCAGGTCATGCTCAGGAAAGACATGTCAAAAATCCAGCAAATAATATTTAAAACGATATTATCCATACTAGATGATGAAGAGTACGTGCTGATTGTATGACAAAAGACGTGACTGAATCCCTGAATTTAGCTCTTTTGTATGACAGTTTTAGTCCCTGCTCTATTACAGACTCGCAGTAAGTCATTCATTTACCTTTCCTGTATTCCAATTTGGTTTTTAGTAAAGTCTCAAATGATGCCATGATGGCAGTGACACATTCAAAACTACTGAAACAGGAATCATACAAATAAGTTGGGCAACTATGCACAAGAATACTTTTCTGTAAGAAATACTTTCTCTGTTTAAAAAAAAAACCAAACAACTCAAATTGCTGTTCTCCATTCCCACTTTTTAAAGAGGTCATTACCGACAAATTAATCTGAAACTCGTCAGGAAATGACATGGTAGCTAACTTGAAGAAGAAAAACATTTTGAGCAGTCTCAGGCTCTGGACTGCTACTGGGAAAAAAACTGCTGTCAACACAAGAGGTCACCAGTCTCAGCTGCACACTGCTGGAAACTGCAATGCCTTTTGATCCACTGAAACCCAACCCAGTTAAAGATATTACCTAAGAACACTTACTTTCCAGGGTCTGCTGAAGTTCATGGATGGTGCTCAGGAGAACATGAAACTGCTTTCTTCTCAGCTCCAACTGGAATGATGAAATATGTATTTTAGGAAACAGAGAGCACATAGAGCCAAACAACCCGTAGCAGATTCTCCATTATGTTCCTAAAAATAATTACATAACAATCTCTATGAAAAACCTACCTTATCTTCAACATTTTCTTTAATGTGAGAAAGATGTTGCAGTTCTTTTCCCAAAGCTTCTAGCTGCCTGGAAAGAAGTTGTCATAGTATTTTTAAAAGGTTCGGTAAGATTTTTGCAAAATAGATTTGAACAAAGTAGAGGAAAAAGAACCATTAAATTAACAGCATAAGTAAACAAAGCATAACAAATCAAATGACATAAAGACATAAATGTTAAAAAATTATGTCATAAACTTGTAATTTCAGGATTTTTACAGAAAACAAGGCCTCCAAGCTTGAATACAGTTGTACACTGGGCATTTGGACTGTAACAATTCAGTCCTACCACAAACATGTTATTTACTTAACCATACAATGAAAGTTAAAGCAGTCAGTTACCTTAAACACTCATGGCATTTTCATAGGCTTCACTATTTCCTAACCTTCAGCTTTATGTTGACATAAGTAGATTAAATAAAAATATAGCATCAGCAAGAACATATTTGATAAACCCACATACTCAACAAACATAATTCCCAGACAAAACAACTGACCAAATACATAGTCAAGTACCCCACCTCTGACAGTGGCCTGTCCAGAGTGAGTACTGGGTAACACACAGACCTTACAGCAGGCATATGTAGAATAATCCATGTTTTTGATAAAACTACATGATACAATTTATGCCTCAGCACACAGAATTTGACTCTGTGCACTATATAAATACTCATTTCCTACTCAAATGTCAGTTTTAATTGATTGCCTCTGGCATTAAGATATAAGGAAACATAAAACACCTATAATCATTACTGTTCATACCCTTTTGATATATGTTCATACCCATCATCTTTCAACAGCTCATTGGGATCTTTCTGTAAGCATTTGACTGTTCTCACTTGGACCCGCCATGGATTCTAATGCCATATCATAATTTATGCTCTGTGCAATAGAACAACCTGTTTCTTTAAAGGTGAAGTGGATTACAGCTACCCATCCCTGATTAATTTGCAGGCAGAGCTATATGGGGATCAGCAGGGAAATAAAACTTTTTTTTTTCTGGAGCACTGTCAGCTGACATAACTGGTCTGGGCAGGGAACAACAAAAAGGTCTCCAGTCCCAAGTAACTCACGATGGCTGGGAAAAAGGTCTGCTCTAGTGCTACCTGACAGTGTGGGGTTTTTTTTTTTTTGGTTTGTTTTGTTGTTTGTTTTTTTCTTTTGGTGCCAGTGTGCTTGGTACCTTGAAGGGAATGCCTGAAAGAGGGATGTGTGTGACGTTGCCCCTTTCTTTAATGGAAACAGGCTCACAGCTTACAGGCTCATATAGTGATTTCACTAGTATTTGGTTTCTGTTTTCTGAAAGACTTCTGCTTGGCTAAATCTTGCTGTTTACATCATGCTGTCAGGTATAAGCAGACTGTGAGAAGACATGCAATTTCTTTCTAGTAACATCCAAGCCACATCTGGAAATTTTCCCTTAAAAGCATAATGAAAGCATTTTTCTGAAATTTGTCCTATTGTGCCATACAACTTGCAAAAGCTGTGAGTGTAACTCTCACAGTAAACTATGACTTTTCTCCTCACAAGAAGTTTTCTCAAGTGTTTTCATGATTAGGAGTTCCACAAAAAGCATGACATTGTTAGTGAAGCTTCCTCCCCCCCTGAGTTCAGAGTGGTCCTTACTGCTTCATAGTACCAATTTTGGTATATTTTCCTCAAAGTGGAAAGAAAGGAAGTCTTGTAATTAAAACACTGGATGAAAACTTCATCTAGTTCCTGTATTTAAAGTCTATTCAGTTGGAGAGGTCAGCTAAGGCTAAAACACCTATGAACCTAGCTCCCCTTAAAAATGTTCCATTCTGTTACCTTGTCCTATTTCCCAGTCTGTGAAATGGGGGATCATACTCTGCCATAGTTCAAGTTTGTGCCTTTCACTACAGATCTGAAGGACTAAGAACAAAAGGGCAAACACCCTAATCATTCCTCCAGGGGATCAACACACTGGTATTTCTAACTGTAGGATACTCTCCTAAAGAGATTATAAAATTAAGGAAAAATGTTGAATTTGCTAGCTGTAACTTACCACCATTTCTAGCTTTGCTTAAGAAGCTTATGCTTGGATGTGTTAAGCAAAATTAGAACAACCCTTCCAAACCTAAACCTGACATCCTCTAAGAAAAAAAAAAGTATTATCATTTAGTTGTTTCCATTCTTAATCAATTGACTTATCTGAAAAACGTCACTTTTTATAATTCTTTGTTAAGAAGCCTTACTTAATAAATGCCACATGCTGACTAATGAAGTAAGAAGTACTCAAGCCTGAGGAGAATTGCCTGTAATAAAATTGTGGTAATGAGATCAAGGCACAGAAAAACAACATACAAGAAAGAACTGTGTGAAATATTCTCAGTGGTTCATAGCTACAAAAATGATATTATTAGGGCAATAATATAATCAAAAATCTTCTGTTGTGAAAGACCATGGGATGTGAAAAGACAGCCCACCTCTGCCATTTCCCTGAAAGTGGGCAACAGGATAGGCACAAGCTGCGCTGAAATGAGAACAGTAACCCCATGCTACATCTTTCATCGGGTTAAGAACAACAAACTCATAGAAGCAACGAGTCCTGGAATGTTTCTTTGGCTTGATCAAGTTTAAAAGATTATTTCCCACAACTGCCCAAAATGACCCAAAAGCACAGATACTGATCTGAATCCAACAATGACACAAGCAAGACTCTAAGTTACGTGCAAGACGAGTTGGACAAGGGGTAGGTCGAGCCTGCGTGCCAGGGCAGGTTACAGGGTGCTACACAACGTACTCATTTATAACCAGGAGTGCAGGAACAACAACAAGAAAACCATTAAAAAAAACCCCAAACCAACAAACCGAGAGCTTTCTCCTGCTTTCTCTCATTCCACCTTCCTTCCTTGTGTGTTACTATTTTGCATGATTACTGAATCCCTTGCTAGAGCACTTTAGAGTACTTCCCTACTTATCTCTCTCTTCTGAGCAACTCATATCCCTCATAAACTGACCTCAGATGTGTGTTTACATCTGAGTTTGTGTATTTACCTTAACAACGGAAACATTTCAAATGCGAAACGATCAGTGATGCATCTGAACCCATACAGATGGAGATTAAAGACAGCTGATAAGGACACAGTTTTAAAATAAAACTCTTAGTTTGTCTTGTGTTAAAAAGAAATTGTAAAAAAGTGTGAAAAGGTCAAACTGAAAGCAAAGAAATGTCAAGTCTGGTAACTTCTAGCTTACTGGCTTATTGTAATTTCATGTAGTATCAGACTTACTTCAATGTTTCATGTCTGTCTGGATGGTGCTGTATGACTTTGGCCAACGCATCATATTCTGAAAGAAATGTAAATAGTCTAAATAATTCTGAAACTATAGATTCAAGAACCAAAAATCAGCTGCCACAGAATGGTACGGATGCTTTCTCCTTGAAAAACAGCCTTTTTCAAATTTGTACATAACACATATATAAAAAAGTACCTGCAAATATACATACATAAAAATGTATATAATTTATACTATGCTATAACATTTCAAAGTAGATCATTACATCAAAAGGGATTTTAAAGAAACTACAGCTATGATGGTAGGCCATTATCTACTCCCTCAAACTTACCCAGTGATAGTGACGATCTTTAGATACCTCTGCACTGCTGCACACTTTTGTGTATGATTCATAAGCACTGGTTTTAGATACAATCTCATGTATATATATAGAAAACAGTGCTGATGTTATACATAAACATTTAAGATTTTTTAGAAAAAAAGTATAAAATGCTGCATGAGAAACAACAGAGGTTTTTTTAAAAACTGTAGTATTAAGAACAATATTATGATGATATTGGCAACTGCCACAGCCATTTCCAGATAGTAATATTATACATATGCTGACTACCTCAGTCACATGGAAAAATCTGTGCTGCAGGCTGGACAGAACATATCAAAACCAGACACAGCAGACCTATGTTTATCAAGTTTTAAAAACTCCACATTCCTACTGTTGAGTCTTTTAATTTCCATCTAAAATTATCCACAAACTTCATCAAGCAGTTGTATTTAAATTTTTCATCTGTTATTCTTTTAAACTTTTTTTTTTTTCATTTCATTTATCAAGAAAACAAACAAAAGCCCAACAAACAAATTCTTGCCTCTCCACAAGTACTAATCTTTTGATAAAACAGTGTTACAGGGAAATGCTTTATGTTTCAATTGAAATTATCAGCACATGCTTTTAAGAGCAGGGAAAAAATACACCTCTCATAACAGGTATTCAGTAAGGACTGAGAGTTGTTGGGTGTGTAACTGGGACCACTGTCTCTGTGTATGCCAAGATATTACCTGCCATTAAGAGCTGAAGGAATACACTTGCATGATCCTCAGCGCTGGGTTAAATCTATTCAACGTCTGTCTCGCTGTTACGAATCTGATTTAGTTCTTGTCAAGTCCCCTGAATTGTGATAGGATGCTTCTGGGATTTTTCTTTGGCCTGAAAATCTCTCTCTGAACTACTCTTTTAGATTTTCCTTATGTCGCACATCATTGTTGCCCATCATCTAGTTCAATCCTGCCTGCCTCATCCATCAAAACATTACAGCAGTGGGTGCAGAATTCCTCAAACTAAATATAGCATTCATGATGCCAGTATATTTCCTTGCACATCTATTTTCTAGTGCAATGTATTTTAAAAGATACTAAAATAATGAAACTGACCAGTGCAAAACTAGACATCGCTCCTTACCCTGACGATTCTTCCGGATCCTTTTTGCTTGCAGGATTTGTTTCTTGCATTCAGAAATCTTCTCATGTGCTGCAGCTATACTGTTTTCTTAAAAGCAAACAAAAAAAAGGTATATAATTATACTGAAATCAAACAACACTTGTAAACAAGCTAGGTTGGGTTTCAGTGGATCGTGGATGATCCTAGAGGTCCTTTCCAACCATAATGATTCTATGATTCTATGGTATGTATATATTATGTTCATCACAACTGGATTGAGTTTGTTCATAAAAAAAGAAATTGTCAAACTGAAAACAGTTAATATTTTCTCATCTTTACCTATATCCTTGTAGATTTTTTCATAATTTTCCATTTCTCTCAGGTTCATATCATACACCAGAAGAGTTTTTCCCATTGAAAATTCACACTGTGATAAAGTACTCAGCATTCGCTGGTACTGGCTGTAACTGAAAACAGACAAAAGATATTTATTCCTAAGCAGCAAAAAAAGTACCCTCTACCTTTACAAAACAAAGCCTCATGTAGCACAAGGAACAGTTAAATAACAATTATTAAAGAAAATATTTCAAAGATTCCATGCACAGTTTTCTGAAAGCACAGCTAGAAACACTGCACTCCACTATCATGCCAGAGGTGTCAAGTGAGTATTAAAGTACCGGGCAGATCGATCCAGGGCTTAGATGTTTCCCAGCTCGGGCTGGCTCTCTGCGCACCCAGATTAGTATTTCAATACTGCAGTTCTCCCCTATATGCACAATCGTTATATTGTGTTCTCTGGGAACCTCTGTCCAGTACTAGTATGCACCCTGTGGCAGAAAAACCACATTGTCGCTCAACCTTTACTACTTTAGCCTGTGTTGTTTTTTTTTTTTTAAATCCAGAGAACAGCAGCAGCAGGAATACCAGCAGCACAACCTTTCCCTAACAGAGCAACTGCAGAACTGCCAACTGAAATATTTGAGTCATGATCCTATTAGAATAGCGGGACTCCCGGACGGATCATGCAGTGGCATGACAATCCCGAGGGCATCCGAACAGCACTGGCAGATTTCATGATGGAGCCTGCAGCCCTCAGTCATTTCTGACCTGGCTCTAGTCCTCATCTGCTCTCGCAGTGCTTGGTGTTTGTACTGGGAACACCACAGAGCCATACCGAAAGCAGATGTATACATTTTAACGTGGATCTTTTTGAAACGGCTCAAGCCCAGCTCTCCCATGAAATGCGAGTTAATCAGTTCCAAGACAAAAACAAAACAGAAAACAAATACCCTTCCTCTTGAGATCCAGAATTACACCACTTAATGAAACTCTTCACCAACAAATTGATCCTCCTGTCGTCACCAGCACCATCGCCATCGATCAGAAGTCGCTTGCGGATAACTTCATCTGGGGGAAAACTCCTGTTTAATGGCAGCCGCAGCCCAGAGACGAGCGCGGGTGTCACCCCAGCCCTTCAGGGAACGATCACCGCGGTTAAACAGGGCGGATCTGTTAAACAGCGGGCGTCCCAGGGTCCCGGGCCGGAGCGCGGGGCTGAGGGACCCTGGAGCTCGGACGGAGAGGCCTGGGGGCGGGGGGCGCCCAAGGCCCGGGCGTGCCCCGGCACGAAGGGCCCGGGAGCGGGGCTGCGAGGTCGGGGCCAGGATGGAGGCCGGTCTGCGGGGTAAGAGGCCGGGGGTCGGGCTCGGGGCGCTGCGCGAAGAGGCCCTAGGCCGGGGCACGGGGAGCTCTTCCCCACAGGGCGGCCGGGGCCGTGCGGCGGCCAGCGCCGCGGCGGGCGGGAGGCGAGGCGGGCCCGGCGCTGAGGGGAGCCGAGCGGGCCGGGCAGGGGTCGGGGCGCGGGGAGGGAGGGAGGAAGGAAGGAGGGAGGGAGGGAGGTCTCACCGTCGGTCACGGCCCCCATGGCGGCGAGTGCCGGAGCCGACGGGGCGGCGGCAGCAGCGAGTGAGGTCAGCTTCCCACAATGCAGCCGGCGAGAGCGGCGGCCATGGAGGGGGAGGCGGCGGCGGCG